>JAQIHA010000746.1:0-13273 GCA_028751875.1 Rapana venosa
CTTCAATCAAAATCTCCCAGTAAATGCTCGTATAAGTATTGCATTGCTAAATAAAGTTGTCGATGAAAAAAATATTGTCTGCTACCAGATTTGCACATTTAAATGAAAAAGGATAGTTCACTTACTTTATTCTTTTAGTAAGCACTCAAAGATAAAAACTGTTAATCTACCCCCCAGCAATTATCTAAGAGAAAAAGAGCAGACGATTTCAGTGGTTTTTATCTGTCTGCACAGTCGTCTCCAGAGCTGACCAGGACGGACGACGAGATGGAGTTCACCATTGTCAGGGAGGAGTCCAGTCCGGAGCCAGAGCCGCCCAAACAGCTCAACATCCCCGCGCCTTTCCCCGAGGAGGAGGACGAAGAGGAGGAGGAGGATGATGAAGAACCCGCCGACACGGTGAGTCACTACGCTTTCTGCTCTGCCTGTGTGGAGTCCAGTTTATTTTGATTTTTTTTTTTTTTTTTTTTTTTTTGCTGCCTCATCTTCTGTGACGTCCCCCGTTCTGCTGTTCCCACGCCGCTCACTCCAATCTCCCCGCCACAGCCATACCCAGCTTTGTTATGTCTCATCCTCAGAGTCGGAGGTCTACAGGGAGCCAATCACTATCAGGCCGCCGTGGGGCCACCAGCCAGAGGGGCCCTGCACTGCTGCTGGGTCACTTTGGTGGTGTTCAGTGGTGCCTGTTCTGAGCTAACATACGCAGGACACCACCTACTAAGCCCCCTACTAACGACAGTATTAGCTCAGACGCGGAGCCAGACTGAGTGAGTTGCCCACCCGAGGTGGCAACCACCACAACGTCCCTCCAACAACCGTCCCCCGCAAACCTCCAACCCCAAAGGCTTTGACACAAACTCACCACAGGCACAGAAGTGTATGGGCAAATCGAATCTGAGGTCACCATGAGACCAGAGCAACTGGGACCACCGAATCAGAGGCAATTTTTTAATTGCATGATGATCAATGACAATGAGGATGAGTAATTATGCTGGTGTGGAAGTGCATATGCTTTGAGACTACTTGACAGGGCTGTACTCTACGCTTACTATCATAATATATCCCGGCGTCAACCAGGCCCGAGAGATACAGACACCTGCAGTGTTGGTCAGGTAATTTGAGCAACACTCTCAAATTCGCATTCGTTAAGTGGATGAAGCTCGACTGTGTGGTCCCAGTCTTCCCACTGAGCCCACAGCACACTCACTCTGGGTAGGAGCCGGCCGGAGTCCGAAAAATCCCTATGACTCTTATGGGAATCGAACCCGCGACCTTCCAGTCCGTAACCCAAGGCGCTAACCACTGCGCCATGGCGGCTGGTGTTTATTTTGATTTTGTACGCTGACTTTTGCCATGGTTAGAACCGAAGCACGATATTTCAAGTTTGTTGCGTTTCAGATAGATTGAGGGACTATTTACTTGTTGATATTTTTCATCTTCAAACAGTTGCAGTAAATATCATGAACGTGAAAAGCTGTTTCAACTATCAAGGGCGTGTTTAGTTCTAACAGCAATCCTGGGATTGTGCAAGCTTGTATGTCTCAAAATCATGTCAGTTCTAAAAGCAGTATCACGTATTTTTGCAAAGTTGGGTGTTTGAAGAGTATGTTCGTTCCAAAACCAATAGTTTCACTGAAACATCTTTGTTAAGTGGAGGTGTGTGGGTGTTGACTGACTAAAGATATTGAAAGATAAGCTAAGCGTTTGAGATTGATTTTCTGTTTGGAGGCATGAGATATAAAAAAATTCGTTTTTGTTCAAATATGACAACACAAGAGCTGATAGTTCTTATCAGGCTTAGGTCCTGAGGTCAAAGGCTCAAATTTGGGTTTTAACTGTACTGGGAAGGACGAATTGGGATTTTTGCAACCTGAGTGGTCAGTTGCAAATATATGACCTCTGCTTGTTGTTGAATTTGTTGAGACTATAAACCGAGGCCCCGTGTGCGAACGCATGCAGAACATCTTGCGCACACGTTAAATCCTGTTCCGCTGTTCGAAAGAGTAGGCCATTGTGTGCCGGTGGGAACAGATGACAAAATTTTAAAAACCGCATACACACGCATAAAAAAATTATTTAAAAAATCATCTGAGCGCTTTGATTTGTTGCTTTACAAGATTCAGCGCTATATAAATTCCATACATTATTATTATTATTGTTAATTATTACCAACACGCGTGAATTTCAGTTGTGATACATGTATATACTGGCAACATATAGCTGTTCTTTTAAATTCCCAAACATGGCATGAGAAGTTTAGACATTTTGTTGCAGGGCTGGAATAGTTATTGCTCTCTACTATTTTATTTCTTTTTGGTCTTTATTGTTTTGATTGTGAATGAAAATGTTTCTTTTTAATACGTGTACCCATGTCATTCACTGTACTTGAACATTCTGAATTTAGGTAGAATAAACTTGCGTGTGTAGATAACAGACGAATACAAAAATTAAGTGGATACAGTGACATGCTTCTGTTGCTCTAATTTGTCTGCAGCCATGGGTTGCAGGCTCAAACCTCTGTGGCACTCGCTGAATTCATGATGGGATTTTTTAAAATCTTCGTTGTCGGGAGATATTGTGTAGACATGCATGTGTCATATTCTTTTTAATTCATACATACATGCAAGGGATTCATAATGCAATTTTACACTTCCATAATTCATATCAGCGATCAGTGAATTATGGATTCATTAAAAAAAAAAAAAACACCCACCATGCTCCCAAGGTATTACCAGCGCATCGGGGAATGACTACTTGTGCATTCAAATTGTACTCTCAATGTGCCTGCTATCAAATTCGATTACAACTACCATTTTCATTAGTCGTGAAGAAAAACGTAAGGATAGTGGTGACATGAATACCTGTTTTTCTGTTTTCCTTGAAGAAACCGAAAAAGAAGGTAACGTCAGCATCCGCAGTGTCTGTGTTTCATGATTCAAACGTTAACCCATCCAAACTACTAACACCTTGGTTGCATGAGACTTGTTTCTGTGTGTCCAAACTTTGTATACTGGTAGTTCTTTTCTCTGTGTGCATGCAAATGTGATCCAGTTGGTAGACTTGACATACCATAACTATGAGCCTAGATTCTAGGCAGTCCCCTTCTTTTAAGTCTTGAGTGTATGCATGTGTGTAGAGAACATACGGGAAAAAACTTAGAGTTAATTTACCTGAAGATTCCAGTGAATAATTACTCCTTTTTTGACAAATGCATTAGGCAACTTTGAAACCTTTGTACTGGTATTTTTGGTTTTGTCCATCTGTGTAACATTCTTACAGATTAGCAGTTTTGTAGCAAAAGTAGTGGAGAGTGTGTATTTAGTTCTATGTAAAATGTTTTAACAAATTTCGATAGTAGAAAAACTGTAATATTGGATGGTGCGTGAGTGTAGTGTCTGTAGATTATGAGCAAGTGCATGTTGGCGCGTGCGTGTCTGTGTCTGTGGGTCTGTCTGTGTCTGAATATAAAAAATAGTGTGGAACAAGTGTCTATGTTTAAAAAATAACAGATACTCATACATGCATGCTTTGTAAGTTTTTGAAAACGTAGAAAGATAGCACGTCTACAGGTGTATCATGTGAATGAGTTTGTTTTTGAAAACTGCAATAACTTTCTCAGTTTGTTTGAGTGCGATCGAAAAGAGACCTTTTAAAAGCTATTTTGGGAGGGAAAAAACTAGGTTAATATAAAAGCGATTACATACACTTTGAAAATATCTCTCAAGTATTTATGAGTACATACAATTTTGGAACAAACTAATTTTGCTGTTGGCATGAACAAAATTGTTGTTTGAGATGGATTATTTGTTTAAGTGAGCGTTGGTTTGTTATCTGTGTTTTTTATGTTTGTCGTTTGTTTTAAAAATTTATAAATAAACTTCACAGCATGCGCTTGATTTTAACTGTTATCACGCATGGATTTGTTTGTCATTGTGAGTTTGTCGTTTGTTGTTTTTAAGTGTTATTAGTAAAACTATGACCAAGTTTTTAAAAAGATAAACGAATGTTCAATAAAAACACGATCTCGTACTTTGGATCATGTCTTGAGTTTTGTGTCCATTTCTTTTTTTTCTTTTTCAATGAAATAAGAAAACTTTTGTAGCTGATGCAGTTTGGAAATGTGTACACAGTTTGAAATTTCTTTGTAGAACGGTTGTTGGGTGTAGCACGTAGATTTTGTGCCTGGTGAGAAAAAAAGTAAAAGTATGACATATTCTGTTATCTTCTAGAAAGTGTCCATCAAAATTTTACTATTGCCCCTCATATTCTTTTTTACTTGTATTTATTACAGTGCATGAAGGTGTAAAGGTTGTTTGGAAAATTGGAAGGGCAGTCTCTGTAGCCTGTCTTTATGGGCACTGCCTGTTATGTTACTATGTTTAGACACATCTGTGAATTGTGCCAGATTGCCTGTCTCCATGGTCTTTCAATGCTTCCCTGTCCCTCTCCAAAATGTTAGTTGAAGTGTCTTTTAGAGGAACTAAGCTTTGGCCAGTGCCAGTGAAGAAACTGTTTGGGAGTTGAATTTTTATTTAAAGTCTGAAGTAATTTTGATTGTGGATACTTTAGTTAAAGCTAAATTATGTAGGGTGTTCATTTATGTGAGAAAATGTTTCATAAGGAAGTTCGCATAAGCAAGCCAGAGTGTCTTTGTCTCTTCCTATTTTTCTTTTATTCCCTTGCTCTACATTGATATACGGAACAAGTGCATAATGAAAGTGATCAGAAGATTCTAGTAGAGACTACTTAAGAATGTTCTTTGGAGGAGTTATTAAATTAGTTACATAATTCTCTGTTAGAGGTTTGGTATATACTGAAGACATCATTCATTTCAACAAAAAATTAATAGTGCATGCTTCTAACAATCTTGTGCAAACAGCACACTTGATTTGGCTTCCAAACCGAAAACAACCGACTGAAGTGCATGCATGTGTGCCAGCTTTGTTGTTAGTGTGACACTGGTTTCATTGCAGTTCATGGCACGTTCAAACTGGAAAGAGTGTACATCTAGATCTTCACTCTGGAGAAGACCCACTTGAGTGAAGCATTCACTTGCTTTGTTCGTTCACTTTAAAAAATGTTAAGTTAGATTCATGAAGGATATATTTCATTCAATAAAGTTGCTTCTTTTATCATTGCATTCATCCTGGGATGAATCCAGTATTCTGTGAACACTTTCATAAATTTATTTCTTAGATCTATTGAACTTTGTGGGTCGTTTGTAATGATCAGATTGAAGAATGTGCTTATTGTCCGATTTTTAAAAATCTTTCTTCCAATGATGTGTATGACATTTTCCCTCCAATTCAGAGCGTAGACCAGGGGCAACAGTCCAGATTTGTTGATTTTGGTCAGCATCAGTTGTTTCATTGTTATAAGTTCTGATGTAATATATGAGGTATCTATGTTCAAATTTGTTTTTATTGAGTATACAAGACAAATGTTTCCCTGAGTGGATAAGTTATCTGTAGTCATTTGAAAGCTATGCTTTGCTTCAATTAAAGATAGCTTGTTCAATTTCTTAGAGACCATGTGTAAATACATGACCAAAGGAATGTTTTTTGTGGGTTCCTAAAATTGTCCACAAAAAAGTTGTATAGCCCTATATTACAAAACACACACAACAACACACACACACACAACCCACACAACACACACACACACCCCACACACCACACGCCGCACACACCCCCGCAATTCTTAATCAGGCCCTTTAATTCAGAAGACATGGGGGAAAAAAAGAACGAAAGAATTGAATGCTAAGTGTTTTGTAAGCGTTTGAGAAGAAGGGGCCTGTTTGAGAATGAATGCTGTGTGTGGTTTGTTTCGGTTGTTTAAAAGTTCGGCAAAGGTTTTTCGTAGTAAGTGGCATTGTCCTTGAAAGTGTGTTTACCTTTTTCTTGCCTCGTGACTTTTTAATTTGGAAAAAAAAGGAAAATATTTCTGGGTAATCTTCAACCCCTGGAGGCAAAAAAAATGTTTTTAAATCAGCTTTTAAAGTGGAAAAGTCTTTTGAATAGTTTGTTGATAACAAAAAATGTTTTTTTTAAGTCCTTTTTTGATTTCAGCTAACTTGAGCCCTTTTAGAATGAGTAAAAGTACTTTAAAACTCTATTAGACCAAGATCCTGCTATTCATATTTTTTTATGCGGTTTTGCTAAAACTTTTTTCCAAAAGAAAAGCGGGAAAAAAACACATAACGGTTAATGTAATCCCATATTCATTTTACAAAACTCTGCGTTTCGGGCTGCTCAAAGAATCCTCCCATGCTTACCAAAAAAAATCCAGCCAAACCCAAATTTTTTATTTTCAATTTTTTTTAAAACCCTGTTTAATGGGGGTTTGGAGAAATAGCAAAAATTGCACTTTAGTTCGAAATGTGTTCCATTTTCTTATCACGAAAGAAATGATAAAATTCCACACAAAAAGAGATATCCCAACTATTCAACAGAGAAAAAAACATGTATTAAAGCTGGCTTACTCCATTATCCTAAAAAACAAAAAAAGAAAAGAAAAGAAAGAAAACGATGTCTCTCTACGCCTACAAGCCACAAGCGCAGCCATTAAGAAAGTTGATGTTTTAGCCTGTGTGTTCCCTACTATGAAGGCGGACGGCAACCTGAAGTCCATCTCCAACCGTGAAGCCCGGGCCGCCAAGCGAGCGGCCGCTGCAGCCAAGCGGAAGGAAGAGGTGGAGAAGCGGCGACGGGAGAGAGAAGAGCAGCTGAAACGGGAGAAGGAGGAACAGGAGCGGCAGGAGCAGCTGAAGAAAGAAATGGAGACCGAACGGAAGAGGAGAGAGGAGGAACGAAGGTGAGAGCTGGGATGTGTGTCACGTTCGTACGTGTGTACAAGAAGAACAATTGTCAGCGGCTACGTTGCAATAATTATATAACACATAAGGTGCATGAACGATGGGCACAGGGAAACTGCATATGGAAGTAAGTTAGGTATATTAATTACCTATGAACTTTCAGGCCGTGTTGTTTTAGAGATACAAAGTACAAAACCCAAAAATGACAATGATACAAGCAAATGAAAAAAGATGATTTGAACTACTATCCCCTGTCAAGATCTCCAAACAAATACATTCGTGTGCACACACATACACACACACACACTCTCTCCCTCTCTCTCTCTCTCTCTCTCTCTCTCTCTCTCTCTCTCTCTCTCTTCTCTTCCCTCTCTCTCCCCTTTTCTCTCTCTCTCTCCCTCCCTCCCTCCCTCTCTTTTTCTCTCTCTCTTCTCTCTCTCTCTCTCTCTCTCTCTCTCTCTCTATTATATATATATATTATGTCTGTTTTTTCTCTATGTCGCTCTCTCACTCTCTCTCTCTCTCTCTCTCTCTCTCTCTCTCTTCTCTCTCTCTCTCTCTCTCTCTCTCTCTCTCTCCCTCACTCTCTCTCTCTCTCACTCTCACTCTCTCTCTCTCTCTCTCTCTCTCTCTCTCTCTCTCTCTCTCTCTGTCTGTCTATCTCTGTCTCTTTCTTTCCTTCCTTCCTTCCTTGTTTCCTTCCTTACGTCCTTCCATCTCTGTCACTCTCACTCATACTCACATTCTAATTCAGAAACGCCTGGTGTAGTAAAAGAGAAATAACCACACACACAAAAACAGAAAGAAAAGAACAGAAAAGAAAAAGACATTGCAACGCACTGACCACTCTGTTTCCCTCACCCTGTGCTCCTTTCCTTCACCCTTCCCCCCTCATGGCCTGCAGGTTACGAAAGCAGCAAGAGGCCGAGGAAGCCATGAAAGAGGAGAGAGCGAAAGAGGAGGCAGAGAGGAAGAAGAGGCTGGCGGAGGAGAGGGAGAGGAGGGCCAAGGAGGATTACCAGAGGAAGCTGGAGGAGATGCGGAGGAAGCAGATTGAGGAGGAAGCCAAGAGGATGGGTATGCTGTGTCTGCCTTTACATTTCATGTGGGAAGATTATAGCCCTTTTCATGATGGTGGAGAACAAAAATGCAGTTAGCTGTACACAGAAGTAAGAGTCTCCTGTAGAGAATTGATAGCCTTCCAAAATGGGGATACTACTCTAGCTGGTTTTTGTTTACACTTTCAGGTCTTCATGTAGGCTGTTTATACAAGAATATTATAGAGCTATGTAAATTCCATCTATAATTATCGTCATTAGTATCATTGCTCTTGTTATTGTTTTTATCATTATTATTATTATTATTAGCTTCATCATCGTCATCATTTTTTTTTTATAGAAACCAAGAGTTCATGCTTATATCATATATATATATTTTTATATATATATATTATATAATTTTATATATATAATATATAATATTAAAATATATATATATATAATTATCATCCATAATCCCCGGAAAAACAGATTTAATCTTGGTTTCAGTTCTGTGACTCCTTACATTTCTTTTTGATAAAAAAAAAAAATACAAATAATATACAGCCTTACAGTTAATATTCACGCCAAGTTGATCTAAAAAAAATTAATAATAATTCTTACTGCGTTCAATCTGTGTTGAAAAGGGGATGGGTGGGAGTGAAGCCTGCGGATAGTGAACATAATCATTGCCTGTTGGGGTTTTTTTCAGAGCTGTTGATCCAGAAACAGAAGGAGGAAGAGGAGCGGCGAGCACAAGAAGAGCTGATGATGTCCCAGATGGCAGAGCAAGAGCGCCTGGAGTATGAGAAAAAGAAGAAAGAGGAGGAGGCGGAGAGAAAGAGGCTGGAGGAGGAAGAGAGGTCAGATGTCACTTCACGCTGTTCTTTTGTTGGGGTTTTTTGCTGATAGTAGTTTGTGTTTTTGGTTAAATGTGTGTGTAGTGTGTGTATGTGTTGAGTGTTGTAGTGTGAGTGTGTTTGTGTGTGGTAGTGTGTGTGTGTGTAGTGGGGTTGTGGTAGTGTGTGTGGGTGTGTGTGGTGTTTTTGTGTGTGTATTTGTTTTATGAGTGAGTGTGTGTAGTGTGTGTTTGTGTGTGTGTGTGTGTGTGTGGAGTGTGTGTGTATTGTGTGTGTGTGTGGAGTGTGTGTGTGTGTGTGATTCAGATTCAGATTCAGAATATTTTATTGCCATTTAAGTCATGTAGACTTATTTGACACAACAAAAACATCAATTATAATCATTATCTATTTTGGCTAAAAGTGATGTACACTAAAAAAAAAAACATGTTGCATTCTACTTCTGTGTGTGTGTGGAGTGTGGAGCGTGCGTGCGTGCGTGTGTGTGTAGTGTGAGTGTGTATGTGTGTGTGCGTGAATGATCATGAAGTTTTCTTTTCAACATCTTTTTCTATAAAAAAAAAACAAACCCACACACACACAAAGAAAGACTCTGACCCTGGAGACGCTCTTCGTTGTTCAGGCTGAAGCGAGAGGAGGAGGCCCGCAAGGCCATGGAAGAGGCCAGGCGGCTGGCGGAGGAGATGGCGCGCAAGCAGGCAGAGCTGGAGGCCAGGCTGAAGTTCAACCGCGCCCTGCAGGTGGAAGCCAGTGGCCTGGACCAGTCCCACGACATCAACCGTGCCTTTGTGTTCTCCTACTTCGAGCTGCTGCAGTGGCTGGGCCTGGACATTCCCGAGTTTGAGCTGTCCAAGATGACCCAGTTATAGAGACAGGCAGACAGACAGGGAGACAGACAGGGAGACAGACAGGCAGGCAGGCAGACAAGCAGACAGACAGGCAGACAGACAGGCAGGCAGGCAGGAAAACAGACAGACAGACAGGCAGACAAGAAAACAGACAGACAGACAGACAGGCCTTTGTGTGTAGTTGGAGTGCATGACATCCGCGTTTGTGTGTGGGTTTGGGGTTGGGGCTGTTTTGGGGGAAGGGGGGGGGGGTTGAATGGGGTTGCTGTGGTTAGTTGTGTGAATGTGCTTCTTTGTTTCTTTAGTAGAGAATGCAGAGTGCAAGTGATTTGATCCAAGATGCGGTATGTTGTGCCTTTCTGATGATTCGGAACCTTAAAATTTCTAGTTGAATTATACATAGCTGTTCATGATTTGTTTTTAATGCAGATAGCAGCTGTAGTATTACGATATGATTGGTTTATTTCTGTAGAGATTTGCAGATTTTAGATGGTAGTGAGAGACAGATAGTGAAAAACAAGCTAGAGCCCACGTGGAAAATCAGTCAGACTGCGTATACATTTCTCACTGGTTGTAATATAAGCATAATATGTCTTAACATGTGCATTATTTTCTGTTTGATTCAGAAAGTATTTCATCTTTAATTACGATTTTCCTTTCCTTAGGTTTTTTTCAAGGAATGGATTCCGGTTTTAGATTTAGTCCTTTCCTGGATATGATTTTTATGTTTGGTAATACTTTTGGGATTTTCTTGTAGTTTAAGTCGCAGGGTTTTCTGAGACAAAAGTGATGGGAATAAGATCATTGAAGCATGATGCCATTACTGTGCAGTTGACACTGTCCTTGGTGATGTGATAGATAGCTGCTTGTGAAGGAGATCTTTTTTTAAATCATGACCTCATAAAGGCATCTGTTTCAGCCAAGACTGTATTTCTTTGTATTACTTTGTCATGCCTTTCCTTCAAATCCATTTAAAGTTCGTTTTTGTGTTGATCTTTGTGTTATAGTCATCCTATGATTAATTCACTTGCAATTTGCAGGCAGTGAGTTGATTAAAGTATTATTGCCCTTAATGTTTGTAGGCAATTGAACCACTTCGAACCATGGTTTACTGTGATAAATATGCCTGTTGCAGTATTTCTTCAATACCTGCTGCTGTTAATGGCCAGTGATTGTTTCACTGCGTTGTTTTTGTGTTTTAATATTCCTGACATGTGGAGGAAGAACTGTTCTGTGATATAGCAGCCACTTGGCTTTACCCGATATCTGAAACAATGTTACTTTTTTAATGAGAGTTGGTTCATAAGCTTCTTCAGAAGACTGATATTTTTTGCCACTGTTTTCCTGTACAGTTTCAAAATTGCTTTAGCTGGGGGGAGTGAAGAGCTGAAAGAAAGAAATAGAAGACTACAAGCCAGAAAAATGAATAGCTAAATAAAATTCAACATAGAGGACTAAAAGAAAAGATAGGACTAAAAATATATCAGACCATTTTATTGTGGATTTTTTTTTCAAAGGGGATAGTAATGACATAAACATATGAATCGAAATTTAACACTTGATTCATTACTCCGTCAGCATCATCGTGTTTCTGTGTAAACTAGCTACATACAGAGAGAGAATTTTTTATGCCAATAAAAATTTTGCCTTTCCTAGTGATAGTTGCATTGATAATAAGAGATGGTGGTATTTTTCTTTATACCCAGCATTAGCGAACGCCTGGTTTAACAGTTCTGAGTGGAGAAAAACCCTGAAAGCAGTATTCTGTGGTGAACACTGTGCTGTTGATTTGCAGTTTTAGTACTCCAAGACAACAGTGTGCAAACTCTCTGCAGCTGTGTGCATAAACAGCCTCTATGTGCTTGCCTGTATGTTTAGAGACCCTCCATTGTAGTGGCCTCTCTTTTGCAATAATGAAACCAGATTTCTACTTTTTTTCTCAGTTTCTTCTTCTTTGTATTATGGATGTCTGTTTGTCATTCAATTTTATTGGTAAAAATTTTACATGATTTGAATAAAATAAAAGTTATATAAAATATGTTTGTGTGTGTGTGTGCGTACGTGCGTCGGGGGTGTGTGTGTGGTGAGGTGTGTGTGTGTGTGTGTGTAAGCATGATTAGGTTTATGAGTGTATGGCTTTCTAATGTCTATGACATTTTTCTAGTATAGAGAAATGATTGTGCCAGAGGGGAAAAAACAAGATTTAGTCTGCCTTGTAAAATGAAGAAAATATCAAAGGTGCTTCCCCCCATCCCCTATCCATTAGACCATGAGTGGTGGTCTGGGGGGCTAGTCTTTCGGATGAGATGATAAACCGAGGTCCCGTGTGTTACACATAATTATTTAGTGCAGGTAAAAGAACCCCACGCAACAAGAGAGTTGTCCCTGGCAAAATTCTGTAGAAAAAGGCCACTCTGATAGGGAAACAAATACAGTTGCAGACAGGAAAAAGAAAAATTAATGGGAGGCGCTGCTCTTGTAGTGAAGCTCTCTCCCCGGGGAGAGCAGCCCGAATTTCACGCAGAGAAATCTGTCGTGACTTAATGTGGTGTAAGATATCTCCCTGCGGTTGCTGTGGTTCAGAGTCTCAAATAAAGGGCTGAAAGTAGAATCGGAAACCAGTGTTACTCTTAGGGGGAAAATACACTAGATGCATGGACATGTGGTATTTTCTTTTGGCTGTTGCACGTTCCCCATCATAGCACCCTAAGGTCACCCAGAATTCACACTCTTGTCTCCCACATTCCACCTAAGACTGGCTGTGAGACTGTGTTTTGAACCTGTTCCCCCTGCAAAGGCTGGAATCATGATTCAGGCTCTAACCACTGTTCTCCTTCTGCGCTCTTAAGAGAGGACCACTAGTCTCCAAGCTGCTCACAAAGAAATAAGAATGCTCAGATCAGGATCTGTACAATGGCTGTCAGATATCAGAGCGATTTGTATGCAAATGTTCCTGTGAGCCAGTCTCATGTTCAAAACTGAAAGAGCAGAATGTCTGTTGGTTGTTATCAGATATGTTGTTTTAGCTAATGTGGAAGAGGATGTAGTCTCAGTGTTTTGGTAAAATGCACAGAGTGTGCAAAATGCACAGATTAGCAAATATGAGAAACATTAATTTAGCTGAAACACGCATGTGCGCACGTATGCGTGGATACACACACGCGCGCGCGCGCACACACACACACACACACACACACATTGTGCGTGGAAAGGGCATGGGTTCAACACCGCATGTTACAAAAATGGGACATACGAGAGCGTATTGTGCGAGGCTCTGTTTCCTTGGGTGGTAGCTCTGACCTCTCACTACACACACTTAGCTGTCAACGGTGAACTGTAGAATCCTTTCCACACACACCCTCTTTATCAGGCCACATTCCCCGTCCTACTGTTCTCATCGTGCTCTGGGGCTTGGACATTAGAGAGGAGATCGAGGGGTGGGAGTTCATTTATCTTCTCTGCTTCATAATGTAAGGGCAATGACGGGTAATGCGTTGTTTGGCCAAACATTTAACATTAGACTTTTTAATTTGCACGTACTCAATATTTTGTGCTACAACATTGATTTTTTGGGTAAATGCGTACTATTTTTATAATGTATCTGTTTATAGATTGATATTCGTCTTATTGATTCCTGTTAATTAAGCGCTACTGGGGTGAACTGTGAATCCTTTCCACCACACCCTCTTTATCAGGGCCCCATTCCCCGTCCCT
>JAQIHA010000747.1:0-7500 GCA_028751875.1 Rapana venosa
AGTTACGTCACAGCTTTAAGTCGTATCCGTTCTTTTAAGAGCTCTATTCGGTTTTTTGGTTTTAGTTACGTTAAATGCATCATGTGATTTTTCTTGTATTTATTTGTATTTACAAAGAAAGTCGTGTATAACCCCCCTTGTCAATAGGCCACTTTGGCAATGACAATAAATTGGTCAAAGCGTCAAAGCGTCTCTCTCTCTCTCTCTCTCTCTCTTCTCTCTCTCTCTCTCTCTCTCTCTCTCTCTCTCTCTCTCCTCTCCCCTCTCTCTCTACTCCACTCTAACTAACCTTCTGCTACATCTTTGGCATCACGATGACGTTGCAGTATTTCGAAGACCACAAGCTGACTGTGAACGAGACGGTGCCAGACGAACAGTTGGCGGACTATCGCACCAACTTCATGGCTTACCTCAGCATGGCGTCCCAGTTTCCTAACGTCTTCATGAACTGTCTCAACCTCTTTTGCCGATGTGGGTTAGTGCTGTTGTCGTTCTGGCTTCGTTTTGTTTGTGTGTGTGTGGGTGTGTAGGGTGGTCGGGTGGGTGTGGAGGGTGGGGGTAGGGGTGGGAGGGTGTGGGAGGGAGGTGGGTGGGTAGGAGGATGTGGGTGGGGGTAGGGGTTGGGTGGTGGGGTGGGTGGGGGTGGGGGGGTGGGTTGGGTGTGGGTAGGGGTGGTGGGGGTGGGTTGGGTGGGGGTAGGGGTTGGGTGGTGGGTGGTTGGGTGTGGGTAGGGGTTGGGTGGTGGGGGGGGTTGGGTGGTGGGTGGTGGTGGGTGGGGGTAGGGGTGGTGGGTGGTGGGTTGGGTGGGGGAAGGGGGGGAGTGGGTGGGTGGGTGGGGGTAGGGTGGTGGGTTGGGTGGGGGTAGGGGTTGGGTGGTGGGGGTGGGTGGGTGGGGGTAGGGTTGGGTGGTGGGGGTGGGTGGGTGGGGGTAGGTGTTGGGGTGGTGGGGGTGGGTGGGGGTAGGGGTTGGGTTGTGGGTAGGTGAATGGGTGGGTTTTTTAAAAATTTTATTTCAATTTAATTTAGTCTTTTATATCGAGGATAATGGAATAAGCATTATGTGCTCTTTTCTTTTTTTTTACATCACCCCAAGCGGGTGGGGGTAGGGGTTGGGTGGTGGTTAGGTGGGTTGGGTGGGTGGGTTTTTACAAATTTTAATTTTAATTTTTTTTTATAATATCGGGGATAATGGAATACGCGCTTAATATGTGCTTTTTATTTACAACATCCAGTTCTCATGTGTGTGCGGGTTTGTTTTTTTGTAAATTGTCATCTGTTCCCACCGGCACACAATGGCCTACTCTTACGAAAAGCGGAACAGGATTTTAACGTGTGCGCAAGATGTTCTGCGTGCGTTCGCACACGGGGCCTCGGTTTATAGTCTCAACCGAAGGACTTTTGGGGAGAGTGGAGTCTGTACTAGTGTTAACTCCAGGTGAAAAGATCCCCTTGAACGGGAATCGAACCCGGGTTGTCAGATTGCGAGCGCAATGTTCTAACCACTAGGCTATCCAGTCACCCCGGGGTAGAGGTGGTAGTGGTTGGGGTGGGTGTGGGGTGGGATGGTGGGGGTAAGGGTGGTGGGGGCAGAGGTGGTGGGTGTGGGGTGTGGTGGTGTGGGTAGGGGTGGTGGGGGTGGGATGTGGAAGTGTGCATGTGTGTAAGATGGTGGTGGTGGTGGTGTGTGTGTGTTTGGTGGGAGTGGGGTGGTGGGGATGAAGGGGTGGGGGGTTTGGGGTTGGGGGTTGTTGGTGTGTGTGGTGTGTGTTGTGTAGTGTGTGTGGGGAGGGTGAGGGTAGAGGTTGTAGTGGTGTGTGTGTGTGAGTGAGGCAAGGGGGAATTATCATCATTGTCATCGCCACTATCAATGCCACTATGATCGTCGTCGTTGTCGTCGTCGTCGTCGTCGTCGTCATCATCATCATCATCATCATCATCATCATCATCATCATCATCATCATCATCATCACCACCACCACCACCACCACCACCACCACCACCACCACCACCAACCACCACCACCACCATCATCGTCATCGTCATCATCGTCATCATTATCATCATCACCATCATCACCACCACCACCACCACCACCACCACCACCACCACCACCACCACCACCACCACCACCACCACCATCATCATCATCATCATCATCATCGTCGTCGTCATTTTTGTCTCTGTGAATGCGTGTGCAGAGGAAGGGCCGGTGTGCGGATCGTGGGCAGCATCATCATCATCCTCATCGTCTTCGTCATCACCATACTCCTCGCCATGGTGGACTCCAGTACATGTAAGTTCCCCTCGTCTCTTCAAAGTCAAAGTCAAACCCTCTTCAACTGCCCTCCCCCCCCTCCCCTCCACTCCCCCCCCTCCACCCCCCACCCCCTCCTCGTGGTGGAGGTGGATCAGTGGTCTAGAGGTAATGCGCCTGTTTAGAAAGCGAAAAGTCCGGGTCGGAAGTATGCTGTGGTTCGAATCCCGTTTGGGCCCGAAAGTTATCCCCCTTCCATTAGACCACGAGTGGTGGTGTGGCTGCTACTCTTTCGGATATAGACGATAAACCGAGGTCCCGTGTGTTCTATCTATCTATCTGTCCCGTAGTCTGACGACCGTGGGGGCACCCTCAAAGACTCAGCAACCAGTTCCCTCCATTCTTCTCTCTGTTCTGCCTTTCTCAGGGTTTTGTTGAGTTCTAGGCCTGTCCATTCACTGATGTTATCCTCCCAGCTCTTCCTTGGTCTGCCTCTTCTTCTTCCTCCTTGGACAGTGCCTTGCAAAACTGTCTTTGTAATTCCTTGGGATCTTGTGACATGCCCATACCACTTAAGTTTCCGCTTTTTAACGATCGTTAGAAGGTTCTCATAGGGTCCAATGGTTTGCTGGATTCTGTTATGCACGCTTTCGTTGCTTATGTGGTCTTTGTAGGAGATGCCAAGGAGTCTCCGAAAGCATCTCATCTCCACTGCCTGTACTCTTCTCTCCAAATCTGCAGTCAGGGTCCATGATTCACAGGCATACAGAAATATGGATATGACAAGGGAGCGCATTAGTCTGATCTTGGAGATAAGTGAGATATTCTTATCTCCCCAGATGGTGTTTAGTTTTGACAAAGCTGTTATTGTCTGTGCAGTCCTGCATACTACTTCTGGCTTGGATCCCTGGTCGGATACAATGGCTCCCAGGTACTTGAAGCTTTGAACTGTTTCCAGCTTCTGGTCATTAACCCTGATATCAGTGCTAATGCCGTTGGTGTTATTAGTCATCAGTTTGGTCTTCTCTGCACTGATTTCCATGCCGTATGTTTTGGAGGCCTTATCCAAGTGTTCTGTTAGGCTGGCAAGCTCTTTTTCTGATCCTGCTATTCCATCAATGTCATCTGCGAAGCGGAGGTTTGTGATCGTTCTGCCACCAATGCTGACTGATCCTTCATGATGTTCCAGTGCATCAGTCATGATTCTCTCAAGGAAGATGTTGAAAAGAGTGGGTGAGAGTAGACAGCCCTGCCTTACTCCAACTGTTGTTCGAAACCATTCTCCAATGTTGTTGTTGTAGTACACTGCACTGGTGGCCTTGCTGTACAGTTGTTTGATGACTCTGATCAGGTTTGCATTGATGCTGTACAAGTTCATGGTTGCCCACAAAGCTGCATGCCACACCCTGTCAAATGCCTTCTTAAAATCGATAAATACGTGGTATAGGTCTTGTTGATGTTGAAGTACCGCTCACATAGTATTCTGAGGTTGAATATCTGTTCTGTTGTGCTGCGCCCTGCTCTGAAACCTGCTTGTTCCTCAGCAATGATGGTCTCTGCTTGTGGCTTCAGTCTATTCAATACATACACTTATTCAGCGCACGTAAAAGAACCCACGGCAACAAGAGAGTTGTCCTTGGAAAAATTCTTAGAAAAAAAAGTCACTCTGATAGAGGAAATAAATACAGTTGGAAACCAAAAAAAAAAAGGGTGGCGCTGCTCTTGTGGCGACACGCTCTCCCCCCCCCCCCCCCCCCGAGGGAGAGCAGTCCGAATTTCACGCAGAGAAATCTCGTGACTTAAAGTGGTATAAATCAATAACATAAAATAAATAATTTTTTTAGTGGTCGGAGCACTCGCTTTCCCCCAGCCAAGTTAAGCAGCGTCGAGCGTGGTTACCAGTTGGATGGGTGACCGTTTGCGCGCCTTGGCTTCAGTACAGTCCCCCAGTTCACCCAGCTGTAAATGGGTACCTGCCCTCTTTAGGGTCAGGGAAGGTAAAGCAGCGAGGGAGAGGAGATGGGCGCCGCCCTCAAAATGCTGGCCCTAGAGAAGTGAGGTCTCTGACGCCTCGCTCCCCTACGACCTTATAGGTTATGGGACTCCTTTACCCTTTACCTTTTTACATGGGTTTGGGTGGGGGTAGGGGTAGGGTGGGGGTGGAGAGTCTAGTGGTTAGAGCATTGCGCTCACGATTTGACTGCTCGAGATAGAGTCTGTGTTTGAGCCGCCACTGAGCATTTGAAGAAGAAAGAGAAGGAGGAGGAGGTGAAGGAGGAGGAGGTAGAGGGGAGAAGGAGGAGGAGAAGAAGGAGAAGAAGGAGAGGAGAAGGAAGAGGAGGAGAAGAAGGAGGAGGAGGAGAAGAAGGAGGAGAAGGAGAAGAAGGAGGAGGAGAATATCATCATCATCATCATCAGTCCCGTGACCTTGGCGGTCGTGGAGGAGACACGAAAGACGATGTCGTGGTAAGCCTCCTCCATCCATCTCGGTCCTTGGCTCTGCGCAGTAGTGCCGAGTCATTCATCCTGGTCCATTCTCTGATGTTGTCCATCCATGACTTGTTCTGTCTTCCCCTCTTTCTGCCACCTTCGAGTGTTCCCTGCAGTACTGTTTTTGGCTGAGTGTTGTGGCGGGTGACGTGGCCGAACCATGTCAGCTTTTTCTTCTTGACGGTGGTGAGAAGGGGTTTCCCGTGGACCTGCCACCGTGTTATTTGACTCTTGACAAATTCATTGGGGCTTTCGTTCTCTCCAGGATATGCCCAGCAGTTTTCTATGGCATTTTGTTTCAAATGACTGGATTCGCTTTGCTGTTTCAGCAGTCAATGTCCAGGTTTTCACTTCCGTACAACAGGATAGTCTGAGGAGAATATGAATAAATGTAAAGAAGAAGAAGAAAGAAGAAGAAGAAGAAGAAGAAGAAGAAGAAGAAGAAGAAGAAGAAGAAGAAGAAGAAGAAAGAAGAAAAAGAAGAAGAAGAAGAAAAAGGAGAAGAAGAAGAAGAGAGGAAGAAGAAGAAGAAGAAGAAGAAAAGAAGAAGAAGAAGAAGAAGAAGAAGAAGAAGAAGAAGAAGGAGGAGGAGGAGGAGGAGGAGGAGGAGAGAGACGGAGGAGGGATGAATGATGAAAGATGATGATGATGATGATGATGATGATGATGATGATGATGATGATGATGATGCATACATATTTGTCATTCATATTCGACGATGATCTCCAAAACAGCAGAGGAGGCAGCTGCTGTTTCGGAAATTGGACAGAAATGGGATTATAGTGGAGATGCCTTGCCCACAGTACATCCCCACTCTCTCGGCCAAGAGGGCATACGGACAGCCAGCATTGGATGCTGCTGCTGCTGCTGCTGCCGTTGCTGTTGTTGCTGCTGCTGCTGCAGTTGCTGCTGCTGATGGTGATGTTATCAGTAACTGACAAAGCTTTTTGGGGGTGGATCAAGGATCTTCTCCTCCTCCTCCTCTTCCTCCTCCTCATCCTTCTTCTCCTCCTCCTCTTCCTCCTTCTTCCTCCTCCTTCTCCCTTCTTCTCCTCTTCCTCCTCCCTTCCTCCTCCTTCTTCTCTCCTCCTCCTCCTCTTCCTCCTCCTCTTCCTCCTCCTCCTCCTCCTCCTCTTCCTCCTCCTCCTCGTCCTCCTCTTTCTTCTTCAAATGGTCATGATGGTGCTCGCTGTTTCAGGGCCTAAAGGCTTCTTCTGGATCACCTTGCTCTCTGCCGCCCTTATCAACAGTAAGTGAGAGGGAGAGAGAGGGAGAGAGGGAGAAAAAGAGGGAGAGGGAGAGAGAGGGAGAAGGGAGAGAGGGAGAGGAGAGAGGGAAAGGGGAGGAGAGAGGGAGGGAGGGAGAGAGGGAGGGGAGGAGAGAGGGAGAGGGAGAGAGAGCGAGAGAGGGAGGGGAGGGAGAGAGGAGGGAGAGAGAGAGGGAGAGAGAGAGGGAGGGAGAGGAGATGGGAGAGAGGAGAGGGAGGGAGAGAGAGAGAGGAGGAGAGAGAGAGGGAGGAGAGAGGGAGAGGGGAGAGAGGGAGGGGGAGGGGGGGAGGAGAGAGAGGGAGGGGAGAGAGAGGAGTGGCGGGACGGGAGGTCTGTCTTTGTGTTCGTTCGAGGTCTGTGCTTCCTCGGATCGGGTGGCGGTTTTTGGGGGGGCTGGGCGCCCCGCTTTTTGTCGGGCCCCGGTGCGGTCCAGTTGGCCCCTTGCTTGGGTTGTGTCTAGTCCGGGGCTTCGGTTGCCTCCCCCAACCCCTGTGGGGCCTGGGGGTCTCTCCCCGTGCTGGCCCGGGGCCCGGGTTTGGGGCCCTCCCCGCCCCTTCCCCCCCGTCCTCCTCGGCTTCCCTTTTCCGTTGTCCCCTTTTTCCCCGCTGCCCCGGTTCTTTCTTTGGGGTGGGTTTTGGGGTCCCTTTTAGCCCCCCCTTTTTGTTTTTTTTAAAAAAAGGGGGGGGTTTTTTGGGGGGGACCCCCTTCCGGCCCTTCTCTCCCTTTTCCCCGTCCCCTTCCTCTCTCTCTGATCTTCTTTCTCCCTCTCCGCCACTCTTCTTCTTTAAATTATAGGGCTGGTCAGGCCTAAGGTCTTCTGGATCACCTTGTTCTGCCGCCTTATAACAGTAGTGAAGTTGGGTACGGGGGAGGGAAGAGGTGTGGGGGGGCAGGGGACGGTTGTCATTTAGGGAGGAGGGTTGTCTGCGGAGTTCGAGTAGACGGGTGGGATGGTGTCTCTTGGGAAAATGTTGGCGTCGACGTGTGGAGGTGTGAGTGGGGAGAGTAGAGGCGAGAGTGGTCTTTGGGATTTTGACTCCGGTCTGACGTAGCTCGACGAGTGATGGAGCAGAGTCGGTCTTGAGCAAGAAGTATTCTGCTGGGATGGTTGCTATAGTAGCATGTGAGGAGGCCGGCGCTGGCCCTTCTCTTTAGTGGTTCGTGGTGCGTTCTGCGTGGCGTGTGAGTTCTTTTTTGCGTCTCGGGTTCTGTGTTCGCACGCGTACGGTAAAAGAAATTACAAGAGAATAAATAAAAGGTATAATGAGAGATAATAATATATAGAGAGAATTAAGTATGAGGATGAGAAATAAGATAGATGAGAAGATAGTAAAAGAGACTAAAGATATATAAGAGAGTAGTAGCAGACAATTAATATATGAAAGGAGATTTTAGATGAAAAGAGTATAGGATTGAAGAGGATATGGATAAGGAATGAGAAGCAGGCAAAGGCATAGGGAACCCACAGCAACACCTGCGGAGGGGCGA
>JAQIHA010000748.1:0-13281 GCA_028751875.1 Rapana venosa
GTTTCGTTTTTTTTCTTTCTATTGCCCTGGTTTTTCACCTTCCTGCTTTTTTGATTGTGGGGGCTTTTTTCTCTGTAGAAAATTGTTGGTGTTTTTGAAGGCTTGGTTTTGAATTAAGGGCATTTGGGGTGACGACAGTCTGAGTGCCTCTGCCTTTAGCTTTATAAGGACAGAGAACCACTTTCAGCACAGAATTCAGCATGTCCATTTAAAGTTGAGGAGAGGATTTTCAATGGGCATTCTAATTAACAAAACAAATAACAAAAGCGATGAGAAAATTGCCAAATTTGTGGGAACGAAAGTTATACATTGGATGGTTATGTTATACCTCGTATGGATGCCAAACAAGGGAAGCTAACACTCACTCACACCCCACACAAAACACACACACACACACGCACTGTGTCCTCCATCCCTCCGTCCTTTTTGCAGACAGTCTGTCTTATGAATGCGCGTCGGGCCCAGGAATCCACAGCAGCCTATTATGCTACAGGGAGGATCAGACCAGCATGAGTTGTGTTGTGAAGCCGGCACTCTGGCTAAGTGCTCCTCTTGCCCAGAAAAAACAGCAGCAGTAACTGCCGCAGCACAAGTGTCTGGGGTAGTGGTGGTAATTTGGTCACAGACTTGCCCCTCCTTTCACACTCTTTCTTCCCTGGCCACTTTTTTTTTTTTCTTATCCCCTGTTCTTCTCTCTTCCCTCACAGTTTTTCAGGATACACCAGCCGTTAAAAGCCGACTTCTTCTCTTGGTTTCAACAACATTTTTATTAGTTCAGAAACAATGTAGTACCAACACAGAAATGAGTTACAACCAGCAAGCAACTTCTCTCTTAAAACTTTTTGAGGAGTCTTTTGGGCACTGAAAAAGAAATGAACAGGATACATCACAACCTACTTCTCTCTTCCCTGCGAAGTTTTGGGCTCTGCACAGGACTTTAAAAAAAAATGGCTAGGGTAAAACCTGAAATGGCGTAACCTATATCTTTCCCGGCAGCAGAGATTTATACAGAATATTCGTATCATCCCCCACCACTGGCCATTACTGGCTACTCTTCTACAAAGAAAAAAATGGATAGACTTTTAACGTGGTGCAAGACGTTTGTTCGTACACACGGAGCTTAGTTTTAAATCCAGTCAGGCTCTCAGTCAGTTTAGGAGTTCCAGAACAGTGGAATTAGAACTACGTTAATTCCTGCTTTATGGTGGCGCATGCAGTTTCACGGGCTGTAGGGATGTTAAAATACAAATAAGTTTTAGCCATGGAATGCGTTTAGACTGCAGGGTGTTGCCTCTTCTTGCGTGGCTTTTACTTCAACTTTCGATGTAATGCATGATTTGGTACAACATGGAGTGATAGATATTTGTATGAAGAACAGAGTCAAATCGATCCTTATGATTAATTATACAATGTTTTCGGGCTCTACGGGTTTTTTTCTCCCCGGGGAAGACCGATTTTTCCTAGGGTACCCTCTAGGCCCAGCACAGTGCTGGTGCACGATAAATATGGCAAGGGCCCAGTTATCAGAAGGGAGGTAATGCCCATCGCCACTGACAGTGGGCCGGCCCTGTTCCTTCACTTCAACAAGAGAGCCATCTTGGGAGATAATCGCCTCCCTTGCATGGCTAACGAGTTGTCTGCTCTTAATCGAGTTTAAAGGAGTGACCTGCCGGCGTTATTAGCCCAGGAAGGGAGCCCGCAACAATCCATTATTGTCTCTTTTACACTCTACTCTTCTTTCCTTCTCTCTCGCTAACCCGGGTGATAGACTCAGAGGAGAGAGAGAGGGGAGAGGGGAGAGAGAGACAACAGGGCAGACAGACAGACCCGACAGACAAAGAAACAAAAAGTCTTTTTTGTGACTCTACGATGGAGAGATCGTATGCAAAAACATACATAACAGAGAGCACACACACGATGAAAAAAAAAAACACCCAGAAAACCCTTCACGTTGTTTGAGCGTGGAAGAGTGAGCTAAGTATGGCGGGTGGTTTTGGAGGGCCCTGAAATATCTAGCATCCCACCCGGATCATCGTTAGTGTACTGGATCATGTGGTTTAGCGAGCATCCGGTTCTTCCAAGCAGACCTTCTTGGTTTAGGGTGCAGCACATAATAATTATGAAAATATTCCGCTGGATTTAACACTTCCCCAGGGAAATGGAGCTAAAAAACTTCAATAAGAGAACAGCATTAGGAATGAACATGACACTTTATTTTGTAGCGATAGAGACTTGCATTGTCTGCAAGGAAAGCATCGTGACCTGTTGTTTAAAGTGGCTCTCTTGTCGCTAGCGGGTACACGCCCTTTCAGTTGGGCCAAACATTGTCCATGAGTAACCAAAAATATTTAAAAGGGGCTTCAACATGTTGATTTTAATCAACATAGATGTAAAAACACGGCCCAAAATAGCGGCAATTAATAGTCATGATTAAATGAAAACTCAAGCTGATGCGTGAACATTAAAAGAGTAATCTCAAAATTTAACTGGAAAATCCATTGAGTCTGACCAAATTTCCCAATATAAACAGGTATGTAATATCAGGACAATTTTCATATTGGAGAGGATACAATTTTTAATAAATAAAAATACGGGGTGATGAAAAAATCCTCGACTGCAACATTTCCGTGTTTATTCCGGGGGGAAAACAACTTTTCTTTGTTGTTTTTGTCGTCCCCCATAACACCCGAAAAGTCAGTGGAACACTAAATTTCTCAGGATTTGTCCTTCGGGCAAGCTAACCCTGACGGAGTCTATCCCTCTCCAGGTACAGGGTGCATGCTGGGTATCTTCGTGTTTCTGTAACCCACCAAACAGTGACTTGAAATACGGAATCTTTAACGTGCATAATTATTTGATCCTCAGCATGCGTATGAACACGAATGGAATTCAGGGGCTGGCAGGTCTGCGCTTTGATCTAGTTATGATCAGTGAGTTTGGGTGAAGGCTGTATGTAAAATAAAAAAATAAATAAAAAAGCTCGGATTTAGCTTCTGGTTTGAATCACTATGTGTTTGATCGTAGAAAGAAAATGAGTAGGTAGACGGCCACACGAACTGGAGACGTTGGTACATAAGAGGGAACTCCTGAACAGATCTGAGTTGAAGCGTAAAAGGTGTGAAATTATTGGGCTGATATGAACAGTTCTGCTCTTTCCTGTTGCTATTCCTGTTGTCCTGTTGCTTCTTAGTGTGTGTGTGTGTGTGTGTGTGTGGTTGTGTTTTGTGTGTGTGGTGTGGTGTGTGTGTGTGGGGTTTTGGTGTTGCGCGCGCGCATTTTTTGGTTACACTTTCTGTTTACTTCAGTTTGGTAGTGTTGTATATTTTCTTCAATTTTTGTGTAATGGTATTTGTATATTTCGAGGATAATGAAATGAGCCCTCATTTGCTTTTTACATCCTGTCCCCGTGTCTATGCAGTATTATACATTTTGTCATCCGTTCCCACCAGCACACAAAGGCCTACTCTTTCGAAAAGCAAAACGGGTTTTAACGTGCGCAAGATGTTCTGCGTGCGTTCGCACACGGGATCTCGGGTTATAGTCTCATCCGAAGGACTTTTGGGGAGAGTGGAGTCGGCACTGACTTTCACTCCAGAGGAAAAATCCTCTTGAACGAGATTCGAACCCGGTCAGCAGATTACGAGCGCAATGCGCATCACCTAACCATCAAGCTATCCGTCCCTTAGAGCGATAGTAATACAGAAATACAGAACGAATCTCTCTCTTTGTGCGGTGTGTGTGTGTGTGTGTGTGTGTGTGGGGGTGTTGTGTGGGTGTGGTGTGTGTGTGTGTGTGTGTGTGTGTGTGTGTTTGGGGTGTGGTGTGGGTGTGGTGTGTGTTTGTGGACGTGTGTGTTGTGCGTGGGGTTTTGTGTGTGTGTGTGCGTTGTGGTGGTGTGTGACGTGTGTGTGTGTGTGGTGTGTGTGTGCGTGCGTTCCCTGGTGTGGGTTTTTGAGTGCGTGTGTGTTTGTGTGGTGTGTGTGTGTGTGAGGACTTCGTGCGTGCGTGTGAGCATACGTGTGTGTGCCTGGGTTTGCAAACTCTAACTGATACAGTCTGACATTTACAGTGTATGCTTAATTCACCTGAAACCAGGGTTGAGTATAACACCACCAATATCCAAAATCTCTCCCCCCCCCCCCCCTCCCCCCACCTCCTGCTCCATTCTACAGAAAAATATAAAAATCTAACCATTGTTCAGGTAAAAACAACAACAAAAAGTACAGTTATGTCATCCTTTTGGTGGAAAAGAAAAATACACACTTTTCACGTTAAAAAAAGAAAGATATACATTACCAGTCATCTGATCCGACTTCAGGAGAATAAAACTAACACAGGCATATTACATTAAATGTACACTTTTTCCCCATCACCAGGACAGCCGTTTCAGTATTAATTTGCAGATAACGGTCTAAGGGAGGCAACCAGTACTCATAAGGAAATTTCGCTTTTTTTTATTCTCTCCCCTACATTGAGAGATTTCGTTGCACTGCTGCCGCTTCAGTGCGTGGTGTGGCATAGACAATGAATAAATACTTCAATCAATCAACCAATTAATGAATAGATGATTAAATAAAAAGCTAAATAAACAAACGTACACATAAACGAAAGAATAAATGAACAAAATAATGAATAGAAACTCACTCACTCACTCATCCCTTGGTCGGGACAACCGTTGGGGTACCCGCACGGACGCTGCAAGTGGACCGCCAAATGGTTCTGTCCTGGGCTGTTTTCAGGAGGCTTGGTACAGTGAGGCCGGTCCACTCCTTGATGTTGGATATCCAGCTTTTGCGTGGTCGTCCCTGCCTCCTTGCTCCTTCCACCATTCCCTGCAGGACTGTCTTTGACAGGCTGTTATGCCTTGTTGTGTGGCCAAACCACTTCAGTTTCCTCCGTTTGAAATGTAAACTAGCAATGGTTTTTGTTTGGGGCCCCCAAAGCCCGATCTGCTGCCCAACCCTATCATTGGTTTTGAGTCTCTGTAAAGGGGATTTCCCCGGGATTTCCCCCTTTAGGGACTTCACTCAAAGGCTGAATGCGAAAGTTCTAAAACGGCATAAGTGGCCAATGCCCTTTTCCCGCTGTTAAAAGGCAATGGTTTGGGACGAGTGCCCTTTTAAGTCCGAAACCCTTTGTGGGGGGTTTTGATGTTTGGTTTTTTCCACACTTTCCCCCAGCCCCTTTGTCTTTTGGGGGGAAAAGTGCCCAAAAGCAATTATCTTCACCTCTTTTTTTGCCCCGTGCCTTTCTTTGGTGATTACTGTCCAAAAATACTTGAAAGTTTCCACCCCCCTCTATGTCTCCCACTCATCTTTATGCTGGGGGGGATTTTGGTTTGGTTTTGGGTTTTCTGTTCATTAGGACTTGCTCCCGGTTTTCCCTTCTGATCCCTTTCAGTAATTCTGATGTTTCCAGTCCTTTGGGGGTTGGAATTCCCGGAGTTCTTCTTCACTGCGGCCCCTGAGTTTAATATCGTCTGCGAAAACAAGATTGCAGACTCCTTCCCCTATTGGATTGTGGTCTTGAAGCCAAGGAGGGCCCCTGCTTTATTTTTCTCCAGGAACACCTTAAAAAACGGGGGGTACGGGGACCCTTTTCGAAATCCAACTAAATCCGGGAAAACTCCCCGAAAATTTTTCCACCAGGGGCTTTCAGTGGGGAAACGTCTACAGCGGCCCCCGGGAATTTACTTGAAATTTAGGTCCTCGTTTCCCAAACTATAGCTCTCTGACTTGCCCCCAGAACTTCTTTGCCACAAAATTTATGAAGGCCCCCTTTTTTTTAAGTTTAATGAAGTTGTTGTAAGGCTGTAGCTGATTTTTGGGAAAGGGTTCTTATGACAAATTTGATGTTGAAGATTTGTTCGGGGGAGGCTTCGACCTGGGTTAATCCCCGCCTTTCTTTTGATAGGATTTCTTTTTGTTTTGTTTGGGTTTTGTTGTTCAAGGCAATGCGTTTGCATAACTTTTCTTTTTTGGGGGTGCTTAACAGACTGATTGTTCCCCTTTAAATTTTTGGGACCCTTTTTCAGGGCTCCCTTTTTTGGGAAGGGGAAAAAGATGGGGTTGGGTCCAAATTGGTTTTTCCCCCCCCTCTTTGCTGGGCCAATGCGTTGGCAGATGATTTTTAATTTCCTTTATCACCCCTTGGGGCCTCCGTTCCCCCGATGAGCTCACCGGGTTTTTGTTTAATTCCCGGTGATTGCCTCCCTTTAGGGGTCTTTCTGCTTCTTCTACCCCTTCCTCCCCCCTGGCCCTTTTTATGAAGGGTGGGCTGGGGTCTTTCTTTCGTGAAGTTTTTTCGGGTCACCTTCAACCCTTTGGGTTTTACATTCTTGCATTTCGTCCATCTTTCATGATAGTTTGGGGCTCCCCTTTTAAAAGGGGGCTTCCCCCCTTTGTCTTTTAATAAAGGGGGTCTTTGGCTGCTGGGAAAAAGGTTAGTACTTGAAAAGAAAAACCCCAAAAAAAGGGGGTGAAATTTTAAACAAATCGCGGTTTTTTTGGGAAAAATTTTTTGTGTCTTTTTAAAGGGATCAGGGGGGAGGGAATAAAAAAAAGGGTAGCTAGGTTGCAAATTTTGCAAAATTGCGTTGTAGGCATTCCAACCAAATATTATATGGATTTTTGGCGTTTTTTCTCAATGGTATGGGGATTGTGTGGTAAAGGGATAAAGTGGGATGGATGGGGAATTATGGTATGGTATGGGATGGTTTGGGGATGGTTTTGGGGTTGGTATTGGTGGTATGGTATTATTTTGTGGCATGGTTTTTGGTTTTTGGAAGGTATTGGGATTGGGGATGGTATGGTTTTGTGTGGCAAAGGGGTTTTTGGGGGTATGGTATGGGAAAGGTTGGTTTGGTTTTTGGTATGGTAGGGGTTGGGGTTTTATGGATTTGGGGTTGGGGTTATGGTTTGGTTGGTATGGGGGTTTGGGAGGTATGGGAAAGACAAGGGATGTATGGGATGACAGGTTTTTGGAAGGGGTGGTTTTTTTGGGGGTGGTGGGTATGGTTATTTTTTTTGTGTGGGGATGGTTGGAAATTTTATGGCTTGGGATGCATGGGTTTTGGTTAAAGGGATTTTATGGGATGGTAATTTTTAGGCATGGGGTTTTGGGTAAATTTATGGCATGGCAGGTATTTGGGATTTTTAAAGGGATTTTATTGTATGGCATTGTATTTGGGGAGATCGGGGGCGAAATAAAGCGCCGTTTTAGAAACAAAAGTTCCGGGGCGGGAAGGGGCGGGGGTTAAAAACCCTTTTTTTTACCCGAAAAATTTTTCCCCCCTTCCATTAACCATGAGTGGGGTCTGGGCCCCTATTTTTTTCGGATGAGGGCGATTTTTAAAAAAAAGGGGCCCTGGTTTTCACCCCAAAAAAATTTTCGGGCCCCTAAAAAAAACCCCGGCAACAAGAGAGTTTTCCCCCGACAAAAAATTTTTAGAAAAAAAACCCCTCATGATAGGGAAACAAATAAAAGTTTTTTGACTGGAAAAAAAAAAAAAAATGGGTTGGGGGTTTCTCTTGGGCGACGCCCTCCCCCCGGGGAAAAGCACCCCCCAAATTTCACAGAGAAAATCTCGGTTTACCCTTTTAAATGGGTTTTTAATTTAACAAAAAATGGTTCACCTCTCTCCTGGGAAAAATTGATTTGGGGTCCCTACCACGCTTTTTTTTGACTGGGGGGGGTTTTTTGGGGGTGTGGTTTTGGGGGTTTGGTTTGCTTTTTAAAATTTCAATATTTCCCAAAAGCCCTTTGGAAATGCCTTTACTTTATCAACATCAATTTTTATTATTTTTTTTATTTTTTTTTTAAAAAATTTTTATTATTTTTTACAATCACCACCCCTATCAAAAATAATATCATCATTGTTTTTTATTACTTTTTTTTTTTAAAAAAAAATTCCCTCCCATTGTGCGGGCATCATCATCACCATCATCATCACCTTGTTTTTGTTGTATTAGCAGGAGCAACAGTAATGTCGTCGTTATCACATCGCCTCATCAAACATCTATTTACCACATCATCGTCGTCGGCAATCCCTCACCCCCATCTCATTTTAGCGTAACATTTTTACCATTCCCTCTTTTTTTCATCGGAAAAAAAAACTTTTGCTGCGAGTTGAGGGTAAGGGCAATAAGGGGGCATTCCCCAAGGGGGTTTTGGGGATGATTTTTTTTTTTGCTTCCCTTAGTCGTTAACCCAAGGGTTAATCCCCTTTAGTCTCTTTTTCCCCCGTTTAGAGAGAGGGGAAAAGGGGAAAAGAGAGAGAGAGAGAGAGGAGACCAAAAAGACAACAGACAGACAAAAGCAGACAAAAAAAGGCAACAAAAGACAGACAAACAGGAAAACGACAGACCAAGGAAAAAACAGAGCGACAAAAAGAAAGCAGGGGAGACAGAGAGAGACAATAATGTGCACGGGGAAAATGAGTAAACTTGCCACGGTTTCCCCCTTTTTTTGGGGGAACACCCCAAAGCGCGGGGGGGTGTGTGTGTTGGTTTTTTGTGTGTTTGCGCGCGTTTCTTTTCGTGCGTTTTCGTTGGCCCTGCGGGGTTTTTTGTGGTGTTAACATTTTTACGACTCCATCCTTTCCCAAAGAGGTTTTAAAAACCCAGGGGCCCCAAAATTGTTTTTTGTGCGGGGGGTGGTGCGTTTTGTGGGGGGCGTGCGTCCGTTGGGCCCGTTTTTGTATTTTGTGTGGGCATCATACGGGCTCTACTGCCCCCCAAAATCCTTTGATTGAAAAATACAACAAGGCCCAGTGCGCTAACGAAAAAAATCTTGAGACAAAGTTAAAAAACCCTTTTTGCTTTGGGGGAAAAGTTTTTTCCATCCCTGCCGGTTTTAAAAACGGGTGATTAAAAAGAAAATACATAAACAAAATTTGGGCACACTGTTGTTTTGTGTAAATCCCTGGGAAATCGGGGATTTTGGGGAACCCTTTAATTTTGGGCAAAATCCCTCGGCTTATAAAAAAAATCCAAACCCTAATTACTGAAACCCCGGGCTCTAGCCGTGGGAAAAAACATAAAAAAAGAGGGGAAAAAAGGGGGGGGGGGGGAGAGAGGGGGAGGAGAGAGAGAAGGAGAGAGGAAAAAGGGGGAGATTAGAGAAGAGGGGGAGAGAGAGAAGAGGGGGGGGAAGAAAAAAGGGGGGGGGAAGAGAGAGGGAGGGGGAAGAGGGAGAAGAGAAGAGGGGGAGAGAAAAGGGGGGGGGAAAAGGGAGGGAGGGAAAAGAGGGGAGAAGGGGAGAGGGGGGGGGGGGAGAAAAGGGGGGGTAAAGGGGGTTTGAGAAGGAGCAGAGGAAAAAGAGGGGGAGGGGGAGAGAGAAAGGGGGAAGAAAGAGAGGGGGGGGGGAAGAAGAGGGGGGAGAGAGGGAGAAGAAGAGGGGGGGGAAAGGGGGGGGATAGAGAGGGGGAGAGAGAGGGGCAAGAGAAAGAGAGAAAAGAGGGGAAAGGGAAGAAAGGGGGGGAGGGGGAGAAAGAGGGGGGGATAGAGGGGGGGGGAAGAAGAGGGGGGGGAGAGGGGGGAAGAGAGAGGGGGAGAAGAAAAGAGAAAGAGGGAAAGAAGGAAGAGGGTTGGGGAGGGGGGATTTTAGAGAGAGAAAGAAGATAGGAGAGAAAAAAGAAGAGAGAGGGGGGTAGGGGCAAGAAGGGGGGGAACAAAAAAAAAAGGGGAAAAAAAAACAACGGGGAAAAAAAAAAGAAAAAAAGAAAAGCAGGCAAAAAAACAAAAAGGGGAAAAAAAAAAAAAAAACCAAAAACAAAAGGCCCTTTTCCTTAACACTATTCACAACAAAATTTTTTCCAAACTCCCTTTCCCGTCCTGGGGCCAAACTTTGAATGGTTCCCCCGGGATTTAAGGGCATCAGCTTTTCTTTAACATCCACGCCAAGGGTTTTTTTTTGGGGCTCCTCGTTTGCGTTTTTCCCCCCTGGGGTCCCGTTGGGGGGCGTTTTTTGGGGGATTTTTCCCTTTTCCCGACGGCAAAATATGCCCTCACCCAAATCTCCATCGCTTATGCATGATGATGTTGTCCATGCTTTTTTGGTTGCAACGGGCAAAAAGTTCTTGGTTGGAGATGTCTCAGGCCAGAAGATCGAAAAGGGTTTCCCTTCTGAGATTCTTCGTGTGAATGTGGATAGTTTGTCGAGGTCATTTTTCAGTCATCCTCCACCCACTCCGAGCCGTACAAAAGGGTGGAAAGTACACAGCTCTGGTATAGTCTTGTTTTGGTTCTGGTGCTTCAGGGACGATTTCCACAATTGTTCAGATTTCTATAGCATTTCTTGCTTTGCTAATCCGGTTCTTGATGTCGCTGCCTGCTCCACCGTCATGCCTAACAGTGCTCCGAGGTACGTGAACTCTTCATTTTTTGGGTAAAACTTCTCCGTTCACTGTGACCGGTGAGGGGTTCTGGACGTTCAGTGTCATCACCTCTGTCTTCTTCTGACTGATTTTCAGGCCTACTTGCTGTGCGAAAGTGCTGAGAGGGGATGTCTTCTCTTGAATGTGATGTGGGTATGGGGAGAGCAGTCCCAGATCGTGGGCAAAATCTAGGTCTTAAAGGGCGTTGAAGGGGGTCCATCTGATGCTCCGTGACTGGTCAGCTGTGTTTGTCTCATCACCCAATCAATTGTCAGTTTGAAGAGTAGTGCTGACATGGGGCAGCCTTGTCTGACGCCCGGTTTGTACCTGAAACTGGTTTTGCTTTTTCCCTACCTGCACGTGAAGTTTGTTGTAGAAGCTTTAATGACTTGGAAAATCTCCTGTGGAATTCCATATGCTCGGAGTATGCGCCATACACTTTCTCGATGAATGCTGTCAAAGGCTTTTTAAAAATCTACGAAGTTGATATACAGCTGTCTCTGCCATTCCGTGCACTGTTCATGATGTTGCGCAGGGTGAAGATCGGGTCTATGCATCTTCTTCCTGGCCAAAAACCCTTTGCCTGTTCCTTTCTGAGTTGTTGGTCCACTGCCTCTGAGATCCGTCCCGATGTTGATCTTTGCCAGAATTTGCTGGGAACAGATAGCAGAGTGATTCCTCTCCAGTTGTTACAATTGTTCAGGGCTCCTTTCTTGGGATCTTCACGATGTCCTTCTGTCCAATCTGCTGGTAGCTGTTTCTCCTCCCATATAGCTGCAAAGAGTGGCTGTAGAACTTTAGATGCAAATTCTGGATCTGCCTGAAAAGTTCTGCGTTGGGGTTTTGTCCTGGCCAGGGGCTTTCCATTCTTGAGACAGCTGATTGCTTCTATAATCTCTTCCTTCTTTGGTGGTGAGCTGTTCACATTGAATCAGCATCAGGATCTTGTACATCTGCCTCTCAGTTGGGGGTTGGTCTGTTGGAACTTCGCTGAAATGTTCTGCCCATATTTCATCTTGTTCTGCTTCTGTGGTAAGTATTTGGCCTTTTTATCTAGGATTGGTGTTTCGGTGTTGCCCGGTACTTGCCACTGACAGTCTTAGTGATCTTTACACCTGTCCTTGTTCTCCCCTTTTCGGCGGCCTCCTCTGCTTGTCTTGCAATATCATCCCTGTAGGTTTCGCTTGTCTGTTCTTGTCATCTCTTTCAGTTTGGTTTGCTTCTCTGTACTGTTTGTTTGTCCTCTCTCTTATCCGTTCTGACTTTGTCCCCTAGATTTTTTTTCTTCAGTTCTCTCCTGTTCTCAATGGCTTGCCAGGTGTCTGCTGTAATCCACCTTTTTCTCTTCCTCTGTCTCTGTCCTAAGCACGTTTCGCTGGCTTGTGGTGTAGGCTGTCCTGACTTGTTTTCCCCATGGTGTTTATATAGTCGTGTCAGGAGGTGTATAGTTTTCAGTATCCACCAGTGCTTGGAACTTGTTTTTGAGCTGGAGGGGGTGAAAGCACTCTTTACTTTGGTGTTGCGCAGTTTTTCCCCATCAAAATGTTGTTGTCTTGGTTTCCCAGATCCATTTTTTCTCAGCTTACTTTAGGTTGCAGTAACAAGGTGGTGATCACTGCCAACATCGGCTCCTCTCCTTACTTTTTCATCTAGGAGCGACTCCTCCATTCCCATTTGATCATCAGGTGTCGATTGGTTTTGTCTCTTCATTGGGGAACCCAGGTAAGCTTTTGGATCTCGGGTGGGCAAATAATGCCCTCCAATGGCCAGTTGTTGCATGCAGAATTCCAACATCTTTCCCCTTGTCATTTGCTGCCACATCCTTCTTCTCCCATGGCTCTTCTTGATTGTGTTGTCTGTTCGACTTTTGCATTTAGGTCACCATCACTTCCTCTTCATGGTTTGGTTGTTTTCCATTCGCCTGGTTTTTGCTCATAAAATGTATCTTTGCTTTCTTCTCCACTGTCGTTGTTGGGCATGCACTGTATGATTGTGGTATTAGCATGCTTCCTTTCATTCTTATCCTCATCATCTGCTGGGTTTATTTGGTTTCCATTCATCAGGCCACTTTTCCCCTTCCTTTTTCATGAGATTGTACTCCCTCATGGTGGGTTTGGTCCGTCATCTCTACCACTGTACAGCACTGTCTTCTCCTGTCTGCTCTGTATTTGCTGTTCCTGTCCATCGGCTTTCACTGATTCCGAGAATAGCAAATTGTAGCTCTCACTTGCTGAACTTGCGTAGTTTCCTGTTTCGAAAATGGTTCTCCTTCCAGAATCCTATCTTGGTCTTATTTTTGGGGGCTTAAGCTTCCATCTTCCCGTCAGTGGGTTCCTTTCGGCTTTCAACCACTACATCTACGAGCATCTTCCGATGACTCTGGAAACCCGTCACACCCATATTGTTCATATTCTTTTTTTTGCTGTTTCCGTAACAATTGGTTTTTTTACAGAACAGGGTTGTTAGCCCTGTGTCTAACCCCCTACCTGGGGGAAGGGTTCCACCTTAGTCGCCTTTTACGACATGCCTGGTTGGAGGGCAGAGATCCTATTCTTGCGATGCTCGCTTTGCAAGCATACCCCGGGAGTCCCACGGGGGGAACACATAAAGCACCAAGCATAATACTTGAGGTATAATACATCAGCATTAATCTTCATCATGAAACAGCCAAGACCACTCCAGTCAGTGTATAGTCACGTCTTTTTTATTATTTCATATCTGGTGATATTCTTCTTCAGCACACAATGATGATGGGGTAATCATATCCAGATCTTCATTGTTTATATTACATATCAAATTTTAAGATGGCACAGAACGATTTTCAAACCGTTGATATCAAAACACACAACAAACTTCATATTCAAAACAGTTGTTCTTTTTGCTAAATCTGGTCCCCTTAAAAAATT
>JAQIHA010000749.1:0-13274 GCA_028751875.1 Rapana venosa
AGGAGGAAGTATAAAAAACACACCAATACACACCCTCAGAGGACACAAAAATAGCACAACATTATTGAAATACCATAACTTGTATAATATAACAAATTTAACATAACTAGTAATTAATATAACATTAACCGAATCATCACATAGCAGCTTAACGTGAATCAAAGGTAGATACCAACCGGACTGCTATTTAGATAAACAGAAAACTCGTGAAGAAGCGAATAGTTATTCAAAATATGCTCTAGAGATAAAGGACAGTTGGGAGGATTGCAATGTCTAAGCTTTTGTAAAACTGACAATCGCATTAATGAGCAACGCACAAGCAACTGATTCATTGTAATTTGTTCACCACACAAACATTGAATATTTTTGCAAGATTTTGTTCGGAGAGCGTTCAAGGGAAAACGATACATTAGACTGATAATATGTCTGGGACAATGAGAGAAATCCCTGAACAAGAGGGAGTTGGTCTTATTTGTATGAGCACTTTCCACACAGTTATTATAATATTGAGAATCTGAGTTCTTGAGAATGTCATTAAAGCGATCGGAAGATTTTTTTCTATGCGCCTGTAACATTCTTGTAGGTGTAAAGGAAGAGAGAGAGAGAGAGAGAGAGAGAGAGAGAGAGAGAGAGAGAGAGAGAGAGAGAGAGAGAGAGAGAGAGAGAGAGAGAGAGAGAGAGAGAGAGACCCTCAGAATTGTGAGCTGCTTGTCTGTCAGCTTGACGCCGGCAACTAGAACGGCAGTGGCGGAAGTCAAAAACCGAAATCAACAAACAGCTTTTCCGAAAACAAATAAACAAAGTCAAACTCTTAATCCATTCAGCAAAGACAGACTACTACTCTTCCCAAGTTCTCTGTGCTACATCCATAAAATCTCTTTTTTCCCTCACCTCAAATCTCCTTGGATCTGCAAAAACAACTCCTCTGCCTAACACCCACAGCCTGACTGAACTTCCATCCATATTTTCTGCCTTCTTTTCAGACAAAGTTCGAAACATACGCTCCAGACTGGATCAGACTCAATTCCAGCCTGCGTCTCCTGATCCCCAGTTCACTGGCACTCCTCTCTTTTCCTTCCATCCCACAAGTGAAAAATAAATCATGACAATTCTAAAGGAAATGACTATAAAATCATGCGACCTTGATCCCATACCTGCTCCTGTTTTCTCACAATGCCTTCCACAACTTGTGCCTATTATCACTAAAATAGTAAACTCATCTCTTCAGTCAGGAAATTTTCCATCAGCTCTTAAAACAGCAATAGTCACACCTCTACTGAAAAAGCACGACCTCGATCCCAACATTCTGAAAAATTATAGGCCTGTCTCAAACTTACCCTTTGTCTCTAAAGTACTAGAAAAAGTTGTTCTCAAACAGCTCAACAGTCACCTTCATTCCAATGATCTTCTTCCCACTTTTCAGTCTGCCTATCACCCCAACCACAGCACCGAAACCACCCTAGTCCATACTTTAGATACACTTCTACTTGCTTCTGATGCAGGAAAAATCTCCCTCCTCACTCTTCTTGACTTATCTGCAGCCTTTGATACCATAGATCACTCAATTCTTCTTTCTCGCCCCCAAAATACGTTTGGTATTAACTGCACAGCCCTCACCTGGTTTACTTCATACCTCATAGACCAGTTCCAGAAAGTTATTGTAAACAAAATTCAATCAAAACCTGTCAAAAAGAATGTGGAGTCCCGCAGGGATCAGTCCTGGGCCCTGTTCTCTTTACTCTCTACACTGCTCCACTCTCACATATAATAAACAAACACCATATTGATCATCATTTCTATGCCGATGATACTCAGCTTCAGTGCAGTGATACTGTTGAAAACTTGCCTTCCCTCCTGACAAATATGTCCTACTGCCTTCAAGACATTCAAAACTGGATGACTCAGAACAAGTTACAACTTAATGCCGATAAAACCGAAGCCATGCTCATAGGGACCCAACATAAACTTTCCTCTATCGCAAAAACTTCAATAGAATTCGGCAATACGTCAGTTCCTTTGTCCAACTCTGTGAAGTATTTAGGAGTAGTTCTTGACAACACTCTCTCTATGAAAAAATCCATCACCCAGACCTGCCAGTCTTGCTACTATCAATTACGGCGCATAAGCGCGATTCGCAAGTATCTGTCCACTGATGCAACTTCCAAGCTTGTCACATCTCTCATTCTTTCACGTTTAGACTACTGTAATTCTCTTTTGACTGGCCTACCAGCATCATCTATCCACTCTCTTCAACGCATACAAAACTCTGCAGCTCGACTGGTCCTAAGAAAGAAAAAAATCTGGACACATCACTCCTCTTCTGCGATCTCTTCACTGGTTGCCTGCCTCACAAAGGCTGGAGTATAGAATCAATACCCTCTGTTTCAAATGTCTCCACAAATCTGCACCCTCTTATCTCTGTAACTGTCTTCACCTGTACACTCCCACCCGTTCCCTTCGTTCAGCCGCAGATACTTTGTGCTTTCGAACACCCAGATTCAAACAAACCACTGTTGGCCGTCGCTCCTTCTCTGTTTCTGGTCCATCCACCTGGAATGACCTCCCTCTTTCACTTCGCCAAAAGCCTTCACTTGATACCTTCAAATCCAGCCTCAAAACACACTTATTTCCTACCTGAGACTTTCCTTTCCTATCTGTCCCTAATTTTCAACAGCATATTTCACCTTCTAAGTGTTGTTCCGTGTGTGTGTGTGTGTGTGTGTGTGTGTGCGTGCGTGTGCGTGCGTACGTGCGCGCGCATAGATTTGAAATCTGTTGTTCATTATGTTTAAGGAGAGTTGCATGCCTGTAAATGATTGAGTGCAAGCGCTTCGATTTGTTTTTTGTTTTTTTACAAGATTCAGCGCTATATAAATTCCATATATTATTATTATTATTATTATTATTATTATTATTATCCACTCTTTCATTGGCAATAATCCCACAGTGTGAAGGAACCCACAAGAATGTTACAGCCACATTTTAACTGACAAAAGATGTATGAAATGGTTTATTTCTGTTGTCAAATCACTGCTTGTTTTTTGGCCAGTAGATCTAAGTGCATGTAACAGAGATTTAGAATCTACACAAATTAAGATGTGACCGGCATTCATGGGCAGAATGGAAATATCATGTAAAGCCATCAGTATGGCTACAAGTTCAGCTGTAAAAATAGATAAACAACTGCCTAAATGATACTGTCTCACATTTTAATGCAGGGATTACAAAGGCAGCTCCTGCTCTACCATCTTCAAGCACAGAACCGTCCGTATAAATATGTAAATAATTTTTATAGTGATTATCTATGTGATAGTATACCAAGCTCTTTAACGTATGAGGTGATTCTTTTTTTGTGAAACTTAGATTATTTATGTCAAATGTAGGTTTCTTTAATTTCCATCTCGGAATTGGCGCAAGTGATGGTTTGACAGCAATGCTTTTTGTGTCTATTTTAGTTATATTAAAAATGTCGGAAGTAAATGAATTGAAAGATTTTAAGGATTGGATCTTTTCAGCCCTTTTACCGAAATCCTTATCAGATCTAAGCTGGACTTCGCGATGAGAGAAAGTCTCATAGACGACACTTTTTAATATGGATTTGGCAGCAGAGGCTTTCTGAGTTCATCAAGGGGTAGTACACCCGCTTCTCTGCAGGTTCCCATAATACATGGATGAATTGGAACTCCAAGTGCACGTTTGTAAGCTTTAGAATCTAGACTAACTTGTTTAGTACGTGTTGGGGAGCACTGAAGAAAACTTCTTGTGCGTATGTCAACCTGAAACGAACAAGAGAAGAAGAAAGCGATATAAGCGCTTTAGTGTCCTGTCCCTAAAGTTGCTTGCTGACAATCTTTAGAAAATTCAAACTTTTTCTGACTTTGTTCAGGATGTACTCAATTATGACTGTGCCAGGACAGCTTTGGAGTACAGAAAACACCAAGAAACTTAACAGCTTGCGCATATTTCAGCACAAACCCATCAACAGTGAACTTTGGCAGATTTTCTGGATCGTACCCTGAGTTAAAAAGCATTAGATTGGTCTTTTCTAATGATAATGCAAGTCAATTTTCTTTAAAAAGTTGTTCAAGCTCAAGTTGGTATATTTTTCTGGTGTAGTTCAAGACCCTAGCTGGAGTCTTACGTTTCATCGTAACTCTCATCCATAAACAATGTCATCAGCATACTGTATTAGAACTGAATCTTTTGACAAATGTTTTGGGAGATAAGCTAATAGAATATTGAATAGAATAGGTGAGATTACAGAACCTTGAGGTAGGCCCATTTCGAGTGGTCTAGGGTTTGAGTAGGTACTACCAATACATGTTTGTAGATATCTGTTGGATAAAAACTCTTTATATAATTATAGATATAGCCTGTGATGCCAACTTTATTCAGTTTATATAAAAGGCAACGATGCCATATCTGTTCATAGTCTTTTTTCACATAAAAAAACCGTAGCCAAGATATTTTTTCGTCTGGCAAACTGTTGCTTTTATTTGTGTTGTTAGTTTGACTAAATGATCAGTTGTGCATCTTCCTCGTCTGAAACCTGCTTGATTGACAGGGATGATTTTATATTTCTCACAGTGGTGAACAAGTCTTGGTAGAACAACTTCTTCCATAAGTTTACATGTGTGCGATGTTAAGGCAATCGGACGATAACTATTTTTGTAAAATCTGGGTTTTCCTTGTTTGTGTATTGGTGCAGCAATTGAATGTTTCCAGAGTAGAGGGATTCTACCCTCTTCCCAACATTTTGGAAAAAAAGCAGTGAAGAAAATGGAGTAAATTTGATGGCAGATGTTTCAGCATTTCATATGAGATGCCATCCAGGCCCACTGATGTTTGCTTGCATGCAATACTGGAAAGACAGTCTTTAATTTAACCCCGTTTGGACCCGAAACTTTTCCCCCATCCATTAGAACATGAGTGGTGGTCTGGGCGCTAGTCTTTCGGATGAGACGATAAACCGAGGTCCCGTGTGTTACACATAATTATTTAGCGCATGTAAAATAACCCACGGCAACAAGAGAGTTGTCCCTGGCAAAATTCTGTAGAAAAAAGCCACTCTGATAGGGAAAAAAATACAGTTGCAGACAGGAAAAAGAAAAAAACATGGGTGGCGCTGCTCTTGTGGCGACGCGCTCTCCCAGGGGAGAGCAGCCCGAATTTCACGGAGAGAAATCTGCCGTGACTTAAAGTGGTATGAAATGAAATGAAATAATTTCGCCTAGTGTAATAGGAGCATTGAGAGAAAGGTGATCTATACAGTCTGGATCCATATATATGTCCTTTTATCATCAGTCTCTGTTACTTTCTGATAATCCTTTGTTACAACTATTATTTGCAAACAAGTCAGCAAATGTTTCAGCCTTTTCAAAGTTTGATGGTAAGTCACAGTGGTCTAACCTGATGGGGCATTGTGGTAAATGTATTCCACTTTTCATTGCTTTTACCTTTTCCCAGACTTTGTGCAGATATTCATGGCTAGGCACGTCAATCATGCAGAGCGAGGACCAGTACTGCGATTTTGCTTGTGCATACACTCGGTTAGCATTATTCTTGGCTGCTTTCATCTTTTAATGATTTTCAGCAGACTTTTCTTTCAGATACGTTTTAAGTTTTTGTTTTTTCTCATATTTGACCTCGTCACATGCAGCATTCCTCCAGATATTCCCAACATGCTTCTTTGACTTGACCGAGTTGTTTTTAGGAATAGAATTATTAGCAGCTTGCAAAACTGCATCTTGAAATAGAGAATATAAGCTATCAATATCTCGAAAATCAATATATCTTACGTGAAAAGATGATAACAGAGTGGAAAACTTGACCCAGTCTGCTTTTAAAAAAATTGTATTTTGGGACCTTGTCTTCTGCCAGATCTACCCAGAGAGAATTTTTTCATTTTAAAAAGACAGACTATAGGGAAGTGGTCACTATCAAGTGTGTCATCTAGCGTGTTCCAGGCACATGTAGGCGCTAAATCGGGAACACTAAATTAGATCTGTGGCAAAAAGGGTTTATGAACGGGGGGTTATGGGGTACCCGAGTGATTCTACCATCACCCCCCCAGGAGATAGAAGGAGGAGTCAAAACACATTCTAATAAAACGTTTTGCTAGAAATAGACTGACACGGCATTCAAATCCCCCTCCTGAGAAACTGTTTACCTGGGCCCCTTTTTTGCAATTTTTCGATCCATTCGTATTGTGATCTTTAGGTCCAGAGGTAATAAACAGAAATGACGGTTAAAACAATAATGAAAATAATAATAATAAAATGTAGGGCCAGGGAATCATATAGCCCCTGAATTTTGTAAAGAAACAAACAAGATGACATTTAAAAAAAGAAAAATTGCGTTGTATTGCGGTTTTTTAAAATTCTGTCATCTTTTCCCCCGGCGACAATGTTACTCTTTCGAGCAGCGGAACGGGATTTTAACTTTGTGGAAAGATTTTCTGATCGTTAAAAAAGAGAATAAGAGAGACTATCACAGCACAAGAATTATCCCGCAATACCTGGGGAACAGGACTTGCGCATGGGTGTATTAAAAATTTTTTTAAAAAATTTTCCACTGGCATGTTTTTGTTAAGAAGAAGAAGAAAAAAAAAGAAGGAAAAGGGAAAGGAAAGTGATGATGTGAATAGGAGGAGGAAACGACGACGAGGGGGGAGGAGGATGGAGGGGGGATGATCTTTGTAACCTAAGGTCGATCCTGATCCCCCAGGAAGACAGAGGCTAGTTAAAACCTTGTCTCCCTCTCTCCCTTCGTAAAAACCTTACTTAAAACAGCTTTAAACCCAGCCTCAAAACTACCTTTTTCAAACCTTAGTTTTTCCCCCTGTTTCATTAAATTTTGCCCTGCCTTTAAACCCCGAAATGCCATCACCCGCGAAAGAAATAACCTGTGTGTGTGTGTGTGTGCCGCGCGCCCCCCGGGGCGCGGGTTTTTTTGGTTGTATGGTGTTGTGTTTGTGTGTGTGTGTGTGTGTGTGTGTGGTGTGTAATTTGAATTTGTTAAAATATTGTTGACATTGTTGGTTGCCTGTGTAGGAGCGGATTAAATGCAAGCGTTTGATTTGTATTGAAGAAATAGCGCAATAAAGCCCATTTTTTATTATTCCATTATTATTATTTTTTTCAACTCTATCATTATTTTTGCAGAATGTTTCGCACGGTAACTATTTTGGCCCTTTGAATTTTACCTGGTTCCCCCTTTCGACAGACAAAAAACAGGGTTTTTAGTTAAAAAACCCCGCAATCCGGGCCAGCCCTAACAACACAGGTAGTTTGACTGACAAATCGCCACGGCGCGGGCGGCACCTTGGGCAGGGGACGGAAGGTCCGGGTTTTGAACCCCATAAAGTCATGGGGTTTTTATCGGACCCCGGGCCTTCTCCTCCCCCAGGGAGTGTCCCCGTGGGGCTGGTGGGAAGATTGGGACCACACAGCGAGTTCATCCACTTAACGGATGCGAATTTGAGAGTGTTGCTCAAATTCCCTTTACCAACCTGCGGGTTTTCTGACCTCTCGGGGCCCGGGTTGCCCCGGGAATATTATGAAGTAGGCGTAGAGTAAAAACCCTGCCAATAGCCAAAACCCCATGTATTTTCCAAACCCCCTCTTTACGCACCCTCATTGTCATTGATCATCATGCAAAAAAAAAACCCAAAAACAGAAGCCTCTGATTGGGGTCTGGATGTGTGGTTATGGTTACCTCGATTGGTTTCCCCATACATTTCTGTCCCCGGGGTAAATTTGTGTAAAACCCTTTTGGGGTTGGGGGTTTTATTGGGGTCTATCTTTGGAAGATTGGTTGTGGGGTTGAAATTTAAGGGGGGGCCACCCCCGGGGGTTTTTCCGGCCCCCGCGATTGAGCTAAATTTTTGTATTAGTGGGGGGGCTTCGTAGGTGGAAATTCTCTATGTTAGTCAGAAAAACTGAACACCACCAAGTGACCCGGCACGGGCAGGACCCTCGGGGCTTAACCCCCACTGTTTTTCCTGCATTGTGGGCTCCCCTGGGACCGACAGGGATCCGACAGAACGAACTGGTAGGTGGGGGCGGAGAATTTTGGGAAAGAGGGGGGTGTGGGAAACAGCAGGACGGAACGGAAAAGAACACGGGGGCAGAGGAAGATCTTTTTGTTGACTACTTTTTTTTTTGTAGAGAAAATAATGTTAAGCAAATTATGTTGTTTGCCAACCACCCAACCAACCAAAAAACCCAATTTGTCCAACCAAGTAACCCCCCAATTAAAACCAACCAAATACCCATCAAACCCGCCACCAACAACCATTAAAATAAAAAATCAAAACCCAAATTAACAAAGCAACCGACTAACTAAAATACCAATCAAACCCCCCCCCTACCCAAACCCTTAAACTAATAAATCAACTAACCCTGCAATCAATCAATCAAACAAGCACAATCAGCCAAACAACCATCTGACCAACCCCCAACCCCCCCCCCCCCAACCAAACCAGTCAACCGCCAACCAAACCCCAACCAACCAAAACCAAATGACCAGACAAAAAACAACCCCCCACCAAACCCCCCAGCCAACCAACCAACCCATCCACCGGCCAACGGCATTGTGCCCCAACATTTTAAGTTTAATGGTTTTAGAGGCCTTCCCTTTTTTTTGTGTAAAAGGGGAGCAGATTTTTTTAATAATCTTGTTTATCGCTCTGTTTAGTTGTTTTTTAGTTCATTCATTATTCACTTTTTTATTCAGTTTTTTTCTTTTATCCCTTTATCTCAAGAATATGGACAAATTTTTATTTATTTATTTATTATTTATTTATTTTATTCTTTTTTTTATCGAGATAATGGGATGAGCACTTAAGTGCTTTTTTAAACCCCCAGTCCCGTGTGTATGCGGATTTTTAAATTTTTCTCTGTTTTCCCCGGCACACAATGGCCTACTTTACAAAAACGGACAGGATTTAATGTGTGCGCAAGATGTTTTGCTGCGTTGCAACGGGGCCCCCGGTTTTTTATCTCCCGAAGGACTTTTGGGGAGAGTGGAGTCGCATATGTTAACTCCCGGGGGAAAAATCCCCCCTTTAACGGGAATCGAACCCGGTTCGTCAAATTGCGAGCACAATGTTCTAACCACTAGGCTATCCCGCCTATAAGCACTCGTGTGCCTGGTTCTTTACATACAGTCCGCGTGTGCATGCGGTTTTGTAAATTTTGTCATCCGTTCCCACCGGCCCTCTCTATTTTCAGGGTCATTTCCCTGCCAGCTGACATACATGTACCTGGGGGCTGTTCCCCTGTCACTGTCACTGTCATGTATGTACCTGAGGCTGTTCCACTGTCACTGTCACTGACATGTATGTACCTGAGGGCTGTTCCCCTGTCACTGTCACTGACATGTATGTACCTGAGGGCTGTTCCCCTGTCACTGTCACTGACATGTATTTACCTGATGATGTCCCCCTGTCACTGTCAACTGACATGTATGTACCTGATGATGTTTCCCTGTCACTGTCAACTGACATGTATGTACCTGATGATGTTTCCCTGTCACTTTCAACTGACATGTATGTACCTGATGATGTTTTCCTGTCACTGTCACTGTCATCTATTTACCTGATGATGTTCCTCTGTCACTGTCACTGACATGTATTTACCTAATGATGTTCCTCTGTCACTGTCACTGATATGTATGTACCTGAGGGCTGTTTCTCTGTCACTGTCATTGACATGTATGTACCTGAGGGCTGTTTCTCTGTCACTGTCACTGACATGTATGTACCTGATGATGTTCCCCTGTCACTTTCAACTGACATGTATTTACCTGAGGGCTGTTCCCTGTCACTGTCAACTGACATGTATGTACCTGATGATGTTTCCCTGTCACTTTCAACTGACATGTATGTACCTGATGATGTTTTCCTGTCACTGTCACTGTCATCTATTTACCTGATGATGTTCCTCTGTCACTGTCACTGACATGTATTTACCTGATGATGTTCCTCTGTCACTGTCACTGACATATATTTACCTGATGATGTTCCCCTGTCACTGTCACTGACATGTATGTACATGAGGGCTGTTTCTCTGTCACTGTCATTGACATGTATGTACCTGAGGGATGTTCCCCTGTCACTGTTATGTATTTACCTGATGATGTTCCCCTGTCACTGTCACTGACATGTATTTACCTGATGATGTTCCCCTGTCACTGTCACTGACATGTATATACCTGAGGGCTGTTTCTCTGTCACTGACACTGTTATGTATTTACCTGATGATGTTCTCCTGTCACTGTTATGTATTTACCTGATGATGTTCTCCTGTCACTGTTATGTATTTACCTGATGATGTTCTCCTGTCACTGTTATGTATTTACCTGATGATGTTCCCCTGTCACTGTTATGTATTTACCTGATGATGTTCTCCTGTCACTGTTATGTATTTACCTGATGATGTTCCCCTGTCACTGTCACTGACATGTATTTACCTGATGATGTTCCCCTGTCACTGTCACTGACATGTATTTACCTGATGATGTTCCCCTGTCACTGTCACTGACATGTATTTACCTGAGGGCTGTTCCCCTGTCACTGTCACTGACATGTATATACCCGAGGGCTGTTCCCCTGTCACTGACATGTATATACCTGAGGGCTGTTCCCCTGTAACTGTCACTGTCATGTTTTTACCTGATGATGTTCCCCTGTCACTGTCACTGACATGTATGTACCTGAGGGCTGTTTCTCTGTCACTGTCACTGATATGTATTTACCTGAGGGCTGTTTCTCTGTCACTGTCACTGACATGTACCTGATGATGTTCCCCTGTCACTGTCACTGACATGTATTTACCTGAGGGCTGTTCCACTGTCAGTCACCCAGGGAAGAAGTGAGTCGACGGTTTTTGTCCCACCTTTGATTGGCCTAGCTGCAGTAAGTGAGCAAATTCATACACATGTACAGATACACACATGGACAACTGCTGTTCTAAGATGCAAATCAAAATGTAGAAGCTGGCTATCATAGCGATCATTATCTAGCTGCAGCAAGAATTATAATCAAAGAATTTGATACAACAGCAAGGCCAGCCCCCAAGTTTACCCAAAGGGCATGCCGGGGGGCCTGTCAGTATAAATAGCACCCACACATTCTGGAAATTCTGTCCTAGAAATTTCCTCTATTCTATCCCTCTCTTTGTTACTGTCTTGTTCACTTTCTTCCTGTCACCTCCTTCGTGTTTATTTTATACCTTCTTGGCCCATTCTTCTGCCCTTTTTCCAGAAAGACTTTTGATAACAATTCTCTCTTATTCTTTTCGGATGCGCTGGGCCTGACTTATCAGGCGCTTAACGGCAGTGTGGCACATTTTTGCTCATTTATCAGACAACAATAGTTGCTGTGAGTGCTCGACAAAGAAGAAGCTCCCAAGTTTGTCCCAGAGAAATGGAAGCATCAGGACTTTGCATCTACTTTTGGAATTGAAGTCAGTATCCGTTTTGAGGCTTTGCTGCAGCACTGGCTATGATCAGACCAGGAGAACTCTTGGCACAAATGAAGAAGAAAAATACGAAGAAGAAGAAGAAGAAGAAGAAGAAGAAGAAGAAGACGACCTACAGTGAGGGGGCTGAACAACAGGTCCTGCAGGAAACAGAGAAAGCCAACTAGCTAAATCAGACAATAGGCAGAAATTTATGGATCTTGCTAAACAGAAGGCCTAGTTCGCAAATCTGGAAGACAAGAAAATAAACAAATAATAAAGCACCACCTCCCCCTTTATAAAACCCGAAAAAATCCCATAAAATCCACCCCAAACCGAAACGAAACCTCAAAAGAGAAATTTAGAACAACTAAGAAGAAATCTAAAAGGAAACTTGATGGCAAAGACTCTGAAAAAATGCCAGGCACATTAGGCAACCTCCCAGATTTGAAATACTTTGGCTTTGATCAGTGTCACGGCAAAATCTGCTCCAGAAGACATCAAAGAAAGAATCGGCACACACCGTCAAAAACAAACAAATCCAAAACAACAACTTCATCAACAACAAACAAAGAAACTAGACAACAACCAAAAAAAGCAACACCCCCCCCCCCCCCACCAAGCCACCGTCCCCCTCTCAACCCTTCCCCCAAAGAAACAAACAAAACACAAAGAAAACAACAAAAGAAAATTAACTTACATAAAGCAAAAGTCCAAACAAAAAAACAACAGAAAACAAACCATCTGCTCATTAATATCTATTTAGAGTAGCAGAGACATACCCAAAACCCCCAAACATTAAACATTACGATGTTTAATCTACCTTGCCATGATTTGCTGCTGCAGAGACTGCTCTCTCGGAACAGCTGATGACCAAAGAATCAGGAGGCAGCGGAGATGTGGTTCTTCTGGAGGCCACTACATGTCCAGCAGACACACTCAAGAACCAATGCAGAGTCCTGGAAGAACTTGACCCCGCCAGAAAATGACCATCAGATATCAATAAGGTAAAGGTAAAGGTGTCCCATAACCTATCTGGTCATAGGGGAGCGAGGCGTCAGAGACCTCATTTCTCTAAGTGCCAGCATATTGAGGGTGGCGCCCATCTCTTCTACCTCGCTGATTTACCTTCCCTGACCCTAAAGAGGCAGGTACCCATTTACAGCAGGGTGAACTGGGGGAACTGTACTGAAGCCAAGGCGCGCAAACGGTCACCCATCCAACTGGCAACAACGCTCGACGTTGCTTAACTTGACTGGGGGAAAGCGAGTGCTCCAACCACTGAACTGTCCCGTCCCCAACAATAAGAGATAACTAAAACATAGGGGTCAGGAACCAGTCACAAGAGCACAGACCTCATGGCCGCCCCTTTCTCAAACAACGACAGAGACCAATAGAAGGAAAGAAAGACAGGCAGACCTTCAGCCTCCTACATGGAGATCATCATCGCCATCAGCAGCCTGACTATGGCACAAGTTGTCCTCTACAGTGGCCTGACTATGGCACAAGTTGTCCTCTATATACAGTGGCCTGACTATGGCACAAGTTGTCCACTACAGTGACCTGACTATGGCAGAAGTTGTCCACTATATTCAGTCCTGACTATGGCACAAGTTGTCCACTATATTCAGTCCTGACTATGGCACAAGTTGTCCACTATATACAGTCCTGACTATGGCACGAGTTGTCCACTATATTCAGTCCTGACTATGGCACAAGTTGTCCACTATATACAGTCCTGACTATGGCACGAGTTGTCCACTACAGAAGTTGTCTACTACAGTCCTGACTATGACACAAATTGTCCACTAC
>JAQIHA010000075.1:0-30412 GCA_028751875.1 Rapana venosa
TTTATTGTTTCATCCAAAGAAGGGGGGGAGGGGGGGGGGGGATGGAGTCGCACTGATGTTAATCCAGAGGAAAATCCATTGAACGACATTCGAACCGGCTTAGCACATCACAAGCGATCACGAGCGAAATGCACATCACTTAACCACCAGGCATCCGTCCCCTTCTTGTGTTTCAATCAATCAAGTCAAAGTCAAACTTTATTTCAAAATGGTAATTGAATTTAAGCATGCATTGCTTTTTCATTCAACCCATCTACTAAAAAAAAAAATAAAAGCAGAAAAAAAATAAGTAAATGAAGACATAGAATAAAAAACCTAATCAGGGTAAACTATACAAATAAAAACAAAAAACCCAATAACATATGCATTGTGAATTAAAGCAAACGAAAACCCAAAAATATGAACCATACAATCAATAATTCAAAATCTTGAAAAAAATCCGTCATACACAAACAAACAGAAACCCAAAAAAATCAAACCAAAACAAACAAGAAACAAAACCAGAATAAAAATAAAAACCCCCCAACTCTCCCTCCCCCCCCCCCTCACACAACACATATACACACAAACCTTCAACCATACAAACAACTGAATAAAACAACAACAAAAAATGAATCAACAAGAACAACCACAACAAGGAAATAAACAATCAAACAAACACAAATATATATACACAACAACAACAGCGACAAAAACCCTACATAGGACAAGAATAACAGCCAAGAAAAATGAAGAACAAAATAGAACTAACAAAAGACGAAAAAGAGTCCAAAATATCCCCTCCCCCTCCCCAAAAAACCACCCTAACCCAAAATAAACAAAAGGCAAAAAAAAACCAAAAAACCCCACCCCCACCACTACCAACAATAACAACAACAACAACCAAATGGATTTTAAACAGAGGAAACTGATGTATCATTTAAAACACTTACATACACATACACATCCTCACCCAATCCCCTTCACCACATAATATACTCATATATAAGAAAAACAAGAATAACCACAGCTATTGGGTTTAAGCAAAGAAGTATAACAAAAAACATCCTTTCCCCCCTTTCCCGGGTCAAAATACACAATGTACTTTCTTTTGGGTTGGAGGCAAAGCAACGTTATCTTCGATCAAGGGAATAATTCAGGCAATGTAATCCACCCTGCGTACTGTTGTGTGGTGTGTGTGTGTGTGTGTGTGTGTTGTGTGTGTGTTGGTGTGTGTGTGTGTGTGTGTGTGGTGTTGTGTGTTGTGTGTGTGTGTGTGGTGTGTGTGTGTGGTGTGTGGTTTTGTGTGTGTGTGTGGTGTTGTGTGTGTTTTTGTGGGGTTTGTGTGTGTGTGTGGCGCGCGCCACACACACACACACACGCACACACCCGCTGCCACTTAAGATGCCCTTGACCCATTAATTTTGATTGAATTTCACTATTTGGCTCACTGACAGTTAAGGGCACAAATGGGGCCTTCCTAGCTTTTGACAGGGTTTTTCCCTTACCAGCCTGCAAGGGAACAGTTAGCAATACTCGCTTTGTAGTCATGTTTTTGGGGTCTGTCTGAAAGGGTCTGTCTTTGTCAGTTTTCCCTTGTGTCTGTTTATTTCCCTGTCAGTCGGTCTTCTTTTCTGTCTATCTGTCTGCAGTTCGGTTGGGCCGGCAGTGTGCGTCTGCTATTTCTGTCTGTTATCTCATCGTTTTTTATCAACTTGCAATCCCACCTGTCTATGTCGTCTGTCTGTTGTCTCTACTTTCTGTCTGTCCCTCTCTTCTCTGGTATCTCTCTGTCGGGTTGTTTTTCCGTTTCTCGGGCTCTCTGCCTTTTCCTGTTTCTCTTTCTCTCTACCAATCGAAGCAAAACTTCTATATAATAAAGGGATTTTTATGCATGAAATACTGCACAGAAATGCTCCATTTCTTCTTAAGAACATGCTTACCATTAATGAATATCGACATTCACATAAACTGAACCTACCTTTTAAACGACCATTACTCTATGCAAGCTAGTTAAAATTTTTCTGGGGAGGGTTGGGGAATATTTTTAACCAAAATTTCAAAAGATCTGAACAAATTTTAAACAATTAAAAAAAGAAAAGGTTTTTTTTACAAAAAAACCTTAGGGGATCCTCCTGACTTCAGCTGTTATGCCCAAAAAGATGTATTGAAAAAACAATATTAAAATGATATATATTTTTAATATATATTTTTAAAAATATATAATTTTATATATAATTTAAATATTTTAATATATATAAAAAATTAATAAATATTTTTTTTCTTCCTGAAAATTAATCAGAGAATAAATTTTGTGTTGGTATTTATAGCTTTAAAGACCCTTCTCCCCCTTTCCCCTCTCCCCCTCCTTCCCCCCCTTCTTCTCTCTCTCTCCCCCTATCTCTCTTTTCCTCCCCTCTCTCCCCTTCTCTTTCCCCCCGCCCTCCCCCCCTCCCTTTCCCCCCTTCTCTTTTCATGTTTGCATTCTCTCTTTACTTTGGTTTTAAAAAAAAAATGTTTTCAACAATAGAAATCGAAGAAAAAATTAGGTGTATTTGTTCCCTATCATCATTCCATCAAGCTCCATTTTAAAATTTATATTGTCATAATTATTTTTTTTATGATGATTTTGGTGAAAGAGGGGATGATGAGAAAAGGGGATGACAATGATGGGGGATAAATGGTGGGTGTTTATTGTGATTATTAAAAAAATTTACTTTGCTTTTTTTTGTATGTTTACCTTCTTTTCTTTCTTTCTTTTTGAGGGCTGGATGAAAAAAAAAATCCCTTTTACTTTTTCTATTTCCCCCCAGAAAATAAAAAAACGTTATCGTTATCGTTAAACCCCCCCCCCCTCTCCCATTGCCCCTTTTTTTAGCTGTCTGTAAACTTTTTTTGGGCTCTCTACCTGTTGCTGTCTTCCCCTTCCCCCCTGTCTCTGTCTCTGTGCTTTTCTGTTCTCCTTCTCTCTTAGGCTACCTTTTCCTTTTTGTCTCCCCTTTTTATCTTTTGTCTGCTGTCCGTCGTCTGTTCTTTGTTTTCTCTTTCTCTGTTTTTTATATTCCCCTTTTTTGTGATAATCCCTAAAAACCCCCAAAGTCAAATTTTTTAAACCCTTCGCAAAAGACAAATTATTACTTTTCCCCCGTTTCCCCTGCGCTAAATCCTAAAAACCTTTTTTCACCCCCCACCTCAAAAACTTTTGGAACCCGCAAAAACAAGCCCTCTTCCTCGACCCACAGCCTTTCTAACTTCCCTCCTTTTTTCTTCTACTTTTCAATTTAAAAACCCCCAACATTTGCTCCAGACTGGATCGCCATTTTTTTCCAGCCCGCACCTCCCATCCCCCAAATTTACGGCACTCCTCTCTTTTTTTTTCATTTCCCCCAAACGAAACCCAAATCAAACAATTTTTGAAAGAAATGGGGCGATTAAAACCGGTCTTTATCCCATACCTGCTCCTGTCTTTTTTCACAAAGCCTTCCCCCAAAATTTTAACCCCCTGTCCCGAAATTTGTAAACTCCCCTCTCTTTTCAGGAATTTTTCCATCACCCCCAAAAACCCCAATAGTCACACCCTAAAAAAAAGCATGACCTTGACCCCAACATTTTAAAAGAATTACAGCCTTCTCTAACTTACCGTTCACTCCAAATCTTAAAAAAATTTGTTCTAAAAAAATTCAACAACCACCTTTCTTTTCCAATTCCCCTTTCCCCCCCTTTCAATCTGCTATCGGCCCCCAAAACCACAGCACCAAAACCCACCCTAGTCCACACTTTAGATACCTTCTACTCGCTGCTGACAGGAAATCCCCTCCTACCTTCCGACCATCTGCTCCCTTTGAACTAAATCATAAAATTCTTCTTTCTCCCTCCAGAACATGTTTGGTTTTAATCACTGCCCTACCGGTTTTATTCTCCCTCAAAAAACCGAAACCAGAAATTATTGTCAGAAAAATTTCCCAATCAAAAAACCCGTCAAAAATGGAATGTGGGTCCCACAGGGTCAGTTCGGTCGTTCTCTTTACTCCTTTCCGCTCCCCTCCAAAAAAAAATAAACCCCATCATTCGACACATTTTTTATGCGAACACTCCTTTAATGTAGCAAAACCCTTAAAAAAACCCTTTCCCCCTGACAAAAATGGCCCCTGCCTCTAGACATTTAAACGGATGACCAAAACAAGTTACAGCAATGCCCAAAAACGGGAAGCCGCTCATGGGGGGCCCAAACATAAAATTCTTCCCTCACAACGACTTCAGGGAAATTCAGCAATACGTTTCCTCTTTCCCGCTCTGTGAAATATCTAGTGTGGTTCTGACAACACACTCCATGAAAAAAATTTATCACCCGACCTGCCAGTCTTGCTATACAATTACGGGCATAATTTCAATTCGCAAGAACTGTTACTGAAGCAACACCAAACTTGTCACATCTCCATTCTCTCCGACTGGACTAGAATTCCTCTTGGGTGGTTGCCGGCATATCCATCTACTCCCTTTAAGCATACAAAAATCGCAGCCGACTGGTCCCTTTGAAAGAAAAAAAAAGAACACATCCCTCCTCTTTGCGATCTCTTCACTGGGTCCTGTCTCCAAAGAATAAAAAAATTAATACCCCTTTGTTTTAAATGTCCCACAAATTGACCTTCTTATCTCGTAACTGTTTCACCTTACACCCGTCCCCTCCCTTCGTTCATCTGTAGAGCGTTGTCTTTCATACCACTTTAAGTCACGTAGATTTCTCTCCCCGTTGGGGGAAATTTTCGGGCTGGCTCTCCCCAGGGGAGAGCGAGAGAACGCGTCGCCACTTAGCGCTGCGCCACCCTTTTTTTTTTTTTCATGTCTGCATCAGTAAACATATCAAATCAATAACTATCCTACAAAAACTCAGTGTATCAACTCACTAGAATACAATCACAATAACAAACCACAGCCCATAGCCTTAAAACAAAGTTTTATACCCGCCCTTACCTATCTGTCCTTTCCCATCACCTGTAGTCTGTCTGTCAGTCCGGTCTGTCTCTCTATCTCTCTCATCAATTTTCACACTGTTGTTTAAAAGAGTTTACCAAGTTTGAAGCTTTTTTAATGTTATTGATTTTAAAATACACTATATTATAAGAAATATATCTATCACAACAATAATAGAGCTGAACTGTTCGAGTATAATCAAATAGAGTGTTGAGTGATGGTGTGCTGTTTTTGAGAATTAATTACAGAATTTTTTTGTTTTGTTTGTTTACAAACAACAAGCAATGTCTTTTAACACACACACACACACACAACACACACACACACACACACACCACACACACACACACACTCATCTCTCTTCGTCTCTCTCTCTCTCATCTCAATCTCTCTCTCTTCCTCTCTCTCTCTCTCCTCCCACTCTCCCTCATTTCTCCTCCCCTCTCCCCCCCTCTCTCTCTCTTTCTCTCTCCACAACACAATGTTTAGAAGTCATTTTATTACTTAATTGATTCTGTTTCTCTTTATTGTAGGAGTGAATGGTATTGGGCTTATTTTATTATCATGACTTTCATTCAATATTTGTACAGCATAATCCAAAAAGAATATTGATGATGATCCTGTGCTGTCTGAGATTAACATATTTAGTATTATCCCTCACACAACACACACACACACACTACACACACACACACACACACACACACAACACACACACTTTCTCTCTCTCTCTCTCACCTCTCTCTCTCTCTATCTCCTCCAATCTCTCGTCTCTCTCTCACTCTCTCTCTCTCTCATCTCTCTTCTCTCACTCCTTCTCTCTCCCTCTCTGACCTTATAGATTTGGCTTTTTCTTTCTTTTCTCTTTGTTTTTTATTGTGTGAAGTGGATGGGTATTGAGTTTATTTTCATTATCATACATATTTGTACTTATAATCGAAATAGAGTGTGATGTGATATGTACTGTTTTGAGAATTATATATTTAGTATTATCTCTGAAATACCCACACACACTCTCTCTCATCTCATCTCTCTCCTTTCATCTCTCTCTCTCTCTCTCCTCTCTCTCTTCACTCCTGCTCCCTCTCTCTCACTCTCTCGTCTCTCTCTTCTCTCTACTGCTCTCTCTGTTCAAAAAGATTGACAGGAATAATAGTATGAGGTTGAGGAGGGGTAAAGAACGTGGAAAAGATAGTGGGCACAATATAACCAGCCAGCGATCTAAATCTCTACACTTATCTTGACTCTCTGTTTATTCAGAATTCAAGCTGTAGTAGACAGATATTCTGTGAGGAAATTCAGTCATGAAAACGACCTGAGACGCTTCGTAATTCTGTCTACAATGTAACAATTTCAGCTTATACTGTCATATATGATATATATATATATATATACTATATATATATATATATATTATATATATATATATATATGTGTGTGTGTGTGTGTGTGTGTGTGTGTGTGTTATAAATTCCTGGGGAAAAGAACGTCTTATAGACAACATAAAACTAGTGCATACCTACGAGCATCCCGTTTTTACAAAACAGATTCCGAAATTCTTTTCAATTGAAAGATTAATAAACGATAGCTATGATCGGCAATCTTTGCTTAATATAGGCGGCATGCATTGGTGATGAATATTAGTTTTATTGAGAATGTTATTACCTGTAGCTTGCATTATGTTTGTTTGCTCATGAAGTTTTTAGAATATTTGACGGTATTCTAAGAAGTTCTAGAAGTTTCCAGAATGCCTTGCCGTAATCTAAGATGTTTGTGTAGTTTCGGTAATGTTCTGAAGAGTTCCTTAAGTTTATGGAATCTTGCAGTGGCCAGTAGAAGGGACCCCGGTACTGTATACGAACAAGGGGCTGTTGTCACAGCAGCAGGGAGGAGAGGCCGAGGAAGAAAGATGAGCAGGGGAGAGTAAGAAAGGCCGAGGCGGAGACAAGCGGAGATTACCTGAAGCAGGGGAGAGAATTTTAAGGAATAGAAGGAGAGCTATGATGTATGTGAAAGTCATTAACTGATGGAGTTCGTATCTAGTAAGTGTACTCACAGAGCTTTGGCTGTTGATCCACGGTGATTGTGGAAAGTGTTTTTCCTTTTTGTTTCGGAACTTTCGTACGGGAAATGAATATTGATTTGAATGAATGCAGTAGAATAAAAGAAATCCAACTTGATTCCTGGCCTGGGTCAACTTGTGCGCTCTGTCTGGAGGTAATTCACGAGGTGATAGGAACCAACTCTTGGCATTTCAGTCAGCGTTCTACGTCCACTGGACTGTTTTCAAAACAAAGAGTTCGTTCTTCAAAGAACCACGTGACAACCCGCCAGAAAGAAAACACTCATAAGCCTTTTCGAAGGAATGCGGGACAACTTGATCAGTACCTCTCCAAACCGAAATTGTTCCTGCGACATTTGTCTGCGATTTCCTTTCTTCTTCCCTCCTTGGCTAGTAGAGCTCCGAAGTTCACCAGTGTTGAGAGTTTTGCATAAGCGACCGTTTTTGCCCACCATTAAGGTGGCCGCATTCCGGACTTTGGGATAGTTTTTTTCCTTTAATCTCCGTGGGGAGATTAGAGAACTGCCTGATTTTTTCAGGCAAAGTATCTTAGGGTGTTAACCCAGGCGAGCCCATCCCTGCCCAAGAAGCGTGTTGGCATGCTCAGGGCCTTGTCAGATCATCCTGTCCCTGGCCATAAGTTCATCTTCTTGAGGACTACAAAAGGTTGATGGGTTTTAGACGCTAGTAAAGGTAATGTGTCCTATGTGGTCAAGGGGAGAGCGAGGCATCATAGACCCAGCTTCCTAGGGCCAGTCAATTTGAGGCGGCGCCCATCTCCTCTCCCTCACTGCTTTACCTTCTCTGACCCTAAAGAGGCAGGTACCCATTCACAGCTGGGTGAACTGAGGGACTGTACTGAAGCCAAGGCGCACAAACGGATTAGGATCTGAAATGTACCTAGGTACCCTACTTTCTCCACAACCTTGAGAGTCCTTCCCATGAGACTGTAACTAACCCAAACCCAAGATCCCATGTGCAAACGCAAGCATAACATAATACACACACCGAAACTTTAACTCAATCCACTAGACTATGAGTGGTGGTCTGGGTGTTAGTCTTTTGTTTGGAAAAAAAGCCACTCTCGTGGAATATAAATACATTTGTAGATGTTGAAAACAAAGAGTGGCGCTACTATTGTGGTATAATAATTATGTTCTGGCCGGGAAGAGCTGCCTGAAATTTATATAGACAAATTTGTTGTGACTGAAAGTGATAACAAACTTTGCAAGCTATTGCCCCAACTTGAAATTAAGAAACAGGTCATTTCAAACAAGCTTAACCCACAATGTCTTCAAAGAGGGACATTATCCAGAAGAATAGAAAAGGCTGACTTGAAGAGGCCAAAAATAGATGAGGGTGGGAGAGGGGGGGCGAGGTAACATTTCATGAATTCCCTTTAACAGAAAAATAAAAATAACAATTATATCTGTGTCTATTAGCATGCTCAAAAACTTTTACGTTCAATATTGTACTTAAGGTGCAAGGTGGCAAGGTCGCCTCTGTGGGAGTGTCGTTGCGTGTGTGAGTGTTGTGTGTGTGTGTTTTCTTTGTCAGGCAATTTGTTGCTTTGGGATTTTTGATTTATTTATTGTAGCACAACATTTACTGATAATTCAGTGCAGTACACAAAAAAATTGCAGTAAAAAGCATACAATACAGTACTGTCCAAAATGTTTTTTTTTACAAATCTAGTTGTTATTTGTTCCTGATAGAGCTCTGAGTTTCATTTTCACCAAAATGTTCATTTGGCAAAAAAATAAAGAAATATTTTAAGACGTTGCATGAAAAAAAAAAAGCAGGAAAATGGGACTGGAAAAAGGTACAAAATATACACTAGAAAGATCAAAAGACAACAAAGACAAGCACCACAGAAAAAGGGGAAATTTAAGCGACATATTACTCAGAGGAAGAAAGATTATATATAGATATATAGGTAGGATAGGTAGGTCGGATCCGGTAGATCTAAACATTGAACGCCTCTACCCTGCACTCCTTTGAGGTGTCACAGAGCCATGTCAAAAGGCATAGGAAACTCAAAGTTGGATTTGCACTTGTGATGGAGTTGGTCCGTATTTGAACAGAGATGACCCATACTGTCTCCAGGTAGCATGGAGCATAGCCTGGGCACATTGATGCCCACATCTCCTAGCACTCCTCTCCTACCTAGTCATAAGCAGGCCGTCTGCTCTTCTAATGAAAGATGAAACAATGAATGTATTCTTCCCGAAGTTTAATAGCCTACAACACATTACTAGGTGATAAAGGGAGACCACCTATCAATTAGAAAAATTAATATCAATAAGTTGCTAATGGACTGGAAGTTGTAGGTTCAAAAGCCTACAAAAGAGACATAGGGAATTTGGGTTTTTAAAATACTCCGGCCACAGCTTTTAACCCAAAAAGATCTGCGTTGGGCTTCACTAGAAACTGGGCCCACAACACCAGTTGCGTCTTCATCCACTTTACGGGAATACAATTTTGAGAGTGCTAGCTCAAATCTATTTACCCTAACACGAGCAGTATCTCTCAGGCCTGGGGTTGAACCACCACAGGATATAATACTATAGACCAGCCCTGTCAAGTAATCTCAAGAAGCACAAAGCTGCCAAGAACAGCATTATGTTCAGGATTCATCTTACATTATCAAGAGATCATCATGCAATTTAAAAAGCTCGGATCAGTGGTCCCTTGGTTGTTCTTGGTTTCATGAGGACTTGTGTCAGTTTTCCTGCCTTACATCTCTATGCCCTGTGGTGATTTTGTGGACAAAGCCGATTGGGATTGGAAGGTTTTCTAGAAAAGGGATGTAGGTCTGGGGAGGGACAATGTGTGGTCACCATCTTGGTGGACGCGAACTCAGTCTGCTGTGCGCTCTCCACGTTCGACTAATACTGTCGTCCGTAGGGGGTGTAAGTAGGGTGGGAGGTGGTGTCCTGGCATTATTAATTTATTAACCCATACTACACCATTGAATATCACTTAAGTGAAACCCAGCAACAGTGCAGAGGCCCTCGCTGGTGGCACCATGAAGGCCTGAAATTGATGGGTTCCTATCCCTGTAGAAACTTGGACCTGAGATGCAACATTAGAAATTTTGGGTGTCGGCTTGGGCAAGAGAGTTTTGAAAAAGATTGGCATGGGAACAGAAAGAATCGGAATGTCCACAGAAGATGAGGCACAAAAAAAACATAGGAGAAAGGAGACAGGCTGTGGCTCTAAGAAACAAAAGTTTGCAGTGACTCGTATCCGGTCGGCGCAATCAAGAATACGCAGTCACAAGTTTTACACCATTCACTTACCCCAGAACTAAACTCACAAATCATGAGAAAAAATAAACAATATTAAAAAAATAAAGACAACTGGTACGGCTAATACCAGTAGTTATAATTTGACACATGGCTGACAATACAAAATCCAAAAAGCGGCGACAAAAAATGTGAGTAAAAGTTATGAACTGTTGTGATGTTCTATAAACAAGACCCTACTGCATCTACACTAAGGGCAGGCACGTGTGATGAAGTCCCCGTCAGCGCTGACAGTGGTCCGGTTGCCATCCTTTGGCTTACACCTGTCTGGTCTGAGAGAAGACAGGGAAAAAAAACATCTTCCGTTTATTGCTGTTATATGGGGTTTTGTATGGCACATAGTATGTGCTGAAAAACCCCGTTCTTCTTCTTGCATCCCACATATGACTGCATATTTCAGAAAGAACAGTTCCTTCTTGTGAAATAAAGAAAACAATGTTTCTCAAAATGTTGTTGTGAGTGAGAAGTGTGGTGTGTGTGTTTGTGTGTGGGAGTGTGTGTAGTGAGTGTGTGAGTATGAGGTTGTGTGGTGGTGTGTGTGTTCCCCTTTCAACGCGCGCGCGCGCGCGTGTGTATAATATTGATGTGATTATGCGTTTAAGGGTGCATACCGCATGTAAAGGAGTATAAAGTGAAGATGAGAAAAAAAGCATACTCATGTTCACAGTCACACTAATCACATATTCTTTTGACACAGATAGCACACCTCATCACCAGAATTATAATAAAACAAACACTCAAATATAAATCCTGTTTATTCTCGTCAGAAAACACAATACACTGCTTAGATAAAACCCATCAAAAACGCAGGAAGACACACAGAAACCATAATCCTTAAAGTATTTTGGAAACACCTACTTCCCCATAAACGTGAGACTATGTTTGAAGAAATATAAATTACAAGTTACTGTCTATACCACACACATTTCATGAGTCAGTTTTAATCATTGGTCATCATTTTCTCATCTTTTCTAACTCGCAGTGACGACATTCATTTCACTCAAACATAGTTTCACATCTTTTCTCCCCATGAATCAAGTCTGCAACATGCTGTAAGCACAAGCATTATTTCCACTCTTGCTATGCAGAAAACATTTCATTCGTTTTCCAAGAAAGCCGCGTAGTCTGTGCGTACAGAAAGATGCTGTTCATTGGGAAGTTTCTTCCAGATGAAGACAAATTCGAACTGCAAAAGACATAACCCAAAACTGACAGTATCAACATCATTTTTTTTGAAGGGAAAAAAACCAAACATTTTAGTCCTCAGTCATTTTTGACAAGAAAACGGTAAACCTTACAGTTGTAAAAACGGGACACCTGAAACAGCCATAAAACAAATAAAATCTGAATAATTCACACAAAGATTGTCCTTTTTTCATGTTCTTTACCCTACATGTTAAGCGATTATTAATACTGTTGACAGATCAACATTCTACAACATTAGGATTGTCTACAAAGACGTTCATTCATAGGTATTACTCAACAAAAAAATAAGGTGAAAAAACGGGCTATAATTAAGAATTGGAATCTACACTCTCAATCCAACATTACCAAACAGTTAGCCAATATAAAAAAATAGAAGTTATGCGGTAAACTGTTTTAGAGCATGTCTTTAAGAAACAGCATCTAATAGGACAAATGTTGTCTTATAGAAACAGACAAGGAGCAATCTCAACTTTCGTTTCTGTGAAACTGGAATCATTAATGCATGTACTAGTCAGAAACTGGGATCCAGAACACTTTTTAAACTATACTCTTCTGTTCTGTAGTGGGCTTTCAATTACATGAACACATGGGCCTTCAAGACCATTGATTCTGAAACAAGTCTGCAAGCACACATCTGCCTTTTCCTATGGATTGATGGGAAATTCTTGAATGTCTCCAATTTCACTGTGCAAGTAGTAAACTCACGATCATGCCTGTTTTCATTTCATGGAGGTTTATTTTTTTCCTATACTTTTTTACAGATCAGTATGACTTTGAAACTTCAGCAGTACGCAAGAAAGAAATCCAAATTGTCTCAACCTAGGCTACAACAAGCAACTGTGATTTTTTGTGTCTTTTTCGGTTTTAGTTAATAATTTTCCCCCTTTTTTGATATTTTAAATACATTTTATACACACACAAACCTGCATGTTCACAACACAGACCAGAATATTTCCATGATATTTATTTGTTTTTTAATTGTATCAATATTGGGATGATAAAGTAGTGGCAGCATGAAGACTTATGGCTCTAGTAAACCTGGAGTAAAAGTGATCTAATGAGCTGTTATATAAAGAGCTGTTGTATAGGGGTAAACAAAGGAATACCGAATCTGAGGGATGGGTGATCGGTGATAGCTGTGAGCATTGTAAGATTTCAAGGATGTTTCGATCCTTCTAGCAGTATGGAGCTAATGCAGGAGACACAAACAACAAGATCCTAAGGCTGTCCCACTCGTGACAAGTCCATGTCTGGAATTATGGTGACACGCCATCACTTTACAAACATAGGGAGGAGTCATGACGTTTTCTACAAAGCTATTATTAGATTTGTTCCCACCTTCTTTATTTTAAAAAGATGCGCATTAAAATCTCAGGAATGAATCACTTTTCATTATCTTGAAGGTTGCATATCCATTCAGTATTCACACCATTAAGTCTCCTAGGTTGATACACAAAGGGGTTTTTTATTATCAAATTTTCTCCAAATATTATTTTATTCCTATTGCACATGATTGTCTATCTCATATCTATTTAGACATATACACTGAAAAGGGCATTATGTGGCTGCAACTGATTTTATGATAGTATAGCATATCCCACCTGTTTGATGGCCAGTAGCTGAAATAACCAGGAAATTTGGGCCGTTTAACATTTGGTTTACATTGAAACTGGGATTGAGACATAAAAGCTTAGTATTTATAGCTGGAAAGAAGTAGGGTTAGATATTGTAAATCATTAGAAATAGATCAAGCATGTGCCACAGCATGATTTATAAAATACCCTGGATTGTATTTAGATCAATTGAACCATTTTGGAAAAAACAAAACAAAAAAAAAAAACGACAACAAATCAACTCTAAACTAAAAAAAGAAGGGACATTAAACTAATCTAGTTGAACAATCGAGTGTCCCAAAAAGTTCTGCAAACTTTCTAGGGGAAGAAAACACTGGCACACTCTGAATCAGACAATACAAACAGCTTAACTTGGATGTAGCCCAATTAAACAATAACCAACAGCTGGGCTAGTATATTAGCCACTTAACAAAATTTGATATGTAACAGATCACCATCCAAAGCTTCTTAAGGCATCAAGGTAATAGTGCTGTGCTCTGTCTGCGTCTGTCACCATGGGAACTCAACACTTATCAAGGATGTCGATATGGCCACTTGCAACTGGCTGTACAAGGTTATCTTCAGATAATGAGGTAGGTGCCTAGGTAAACATTACATTTTTTCTCGTTGACAAACTGAACAGTCTTCCTTTACACTTATTATGACATTTTTCCCCAGCCTAAAAGCATAGCACAGATAGTCTGCCAATGGTTTTGGGGACAAGAATACAGGACCCTTGGATGTTTGGTGCAGGGAATTTTGAAATGATGTAATAAGTACAATATTAACGTGAAATGAAGAGAATGTGTTTTAAAAAAAAAAAAAAACACAAACATTTCAAATGAATGTAACAAACAGCATTTAATAACATTGCTTTCTTTCTGAAAATCAGTACCTCTGACTACGTGTGAATTGCTGATAAATTTTAGTGTCAGGGGAATCATGAAACATTACATTTTTTATTACGCTGCTGGCGTCCCATTTTTTATTTTTTGACTGGCCCCCCTGTGGATCTCCTTTCAAAGTCATTGATACTGAACTGCAGTGGATAAGGCTGCTCTGACTGAGATTTCTTGAAACAGTCAGAATTTTAACATCACAGCTGGAACTAGAGCCAAAATCAAGGATGTTTACACTTTAAAAAAATAAATACCGAAAAACCATAAGAACAGTCCTGAGTCCATTGACATTTGACATATGCCTAGAATAGAGGCAAGACTAAAACTACTGTCAGAACACCATAAATCCAATTTAGAACTTAATACTTAATTTGCGCATTGGAGTTTGATCTTTTCTTCACACTCCCTCATGATAAAAAGGTCAGGCTTGTTTGTGAATCAGACATCATGATATTAAACCAGAAAAAGTCACATGGACCTCATTTGACTGACACATACAAAATAAAAGTACATAATTCATGAAGAACAACAAAATATGCATATGGTCAGCCTGACGTGACATGATGTACTTTGAAAAAACCCATTTGCATTCTGTCTTGTATTAAGTTTAACTGATCTCTTATATCAAAACAGTCACAAACATAATTGCTTATTCAGCTTATGATATATAGGTTAGAAATACATTGCTTAATTTGGCCTATATTCATAAAAAATTGTATTCCTTTAACATCAGCATTTAGAGTTATCGATTATGTTTTTTGTCTTGTTGCCAGTGTATAATAAAAGCATCTAATATAGTATAAATCCAGTATAAAAAATAACAAAACCCAGAAAACCCACCTCATCATCGATGTTGTTAACAGTACATGACAAATTCTATTCTCCGTCTGGTATATCCTGTCTTCTTTCCCTACATCAAATCGTGTGTGGTGTTGTGTTAGGTTGGTGTAGGTAGTTGTTCCCATCTGCCCCCCTATCCACTGCAGATGTAGACATGACGTCCAGTATTATAAACTAACGTCCGAGTCTCTAAATCAGTCCCAGATGCCCATTACCAACCGTAAGGTAACCTAAGTATGTGGGGAGAGGCCGGTGGGTAATTGAACACAATGTGAACATTTTGCTTAACAAGTAAAAGAAAACTGAGTGTTTATTAGGAAATAAACGACAATCTGTCACTGGACCACACGAAATAACCGGTAAAGTGTCAATAGAATTGACATAGCCTTGCATTGTTTGTATACTGAGCCTTACAAGTCCAAAAGCAGCCACGACAGTCGCCACTTAAGGTCGAATGTAAATAAACCTGTTATATCAGTATTACAATAATAAGATAAACACACAAGTGACAAGGTATGTAGTTTATAAAAAAAAAAAAAGCAAAACAAATTGAGTCATTTTTTTAAATTTTATTTTCTAACTTATGTTATCTTGACATTATATATTTAATCTTGAATCTAGCTAATTATCTAAAAGAGGTACAATAAGCTAAACGAGAGCATACCTATGTCCGTCTTGTGATTGGCGTGCTGCAATCACGTGTCCGTAATACCGCCATCTTATGGTTATTTTCGTACCGCTAATAAACAATGACTCTTTGCGCTAACTCCACTCATTTCAAACGAACCTCTCTAAGGCCTACTTCTATGCCCATCAGTTGATATTGGAGAGTAGTGGATAAGTAAGCCGATTACCGACTTTTACTTTTAAAAAATGTCAGTAGTGACGTCAGACACAGGAACAGACACCTGGGCCGGACAACAGATTGAAAGTTCAAGTTGTAGAGTACTATCTTGAAGTTCAATATCTAGCCTAACAGTGAGAACTGAGAAACTCTTTCATGTTATTACCTAAAGGGCCTTATCTTTTCAGTACAATGTTTGGACTCACACTCTCTCTCTCTCACTCCTTCAATCCCTGCCAGTCCACGTCGTCAGGCGCTGCATCCCTTTCACTAGTACCGATAGACAATCCTCATCCTCTGTCCTCATCACTCTCTCTCCTCCTCTCCTCTCCGTCTCTCTCTCAACACACAACAAAAACGGGAAAAAGATACACACACACACACACACCACACACACAACACCCCACACACACCCTACAACTATCATATGAATCCAGCCAAACAAGTTCTTTTATATATTTCAACACGAAGTAGGGCAGTAGATGCGGATATCCAGAACACGAGATTGCAAAGGGTGCGACAATTAGCACAATCACAAGTCCGACAAGGTGCTCATCGTTAGCTTATCATGTTTAATTGAGTGGATTGTATTAATAGCCCTCCCGGGGTGTGATGAGCTATAACAAGATAGGATTAGATTGGGATTAGTCATGTATCTTTAAGCGGGTAGGAGGTCAGTGGGGGTCTGATGTAAATTTGATGAGCTATCATCATGTATCCTGGGCGACATTATTTTATTAAGGTAGAACCATATTCATTTTGTGTTGTTCCCAAAACTTTGCTAAGAAGGAATACCCAACTCGAAAATAAATCAATATGGGAAGCAAAAATTCAATCGCGCCATTTTCTTAACCATTGAGTTGTATGAAAGCTGTGAATTTATCCTTTTTTTTTGAACACTACATACCACTAAAAAGGTTTCGAATAGTTACAAGACCAAATTTAAATACACAAACTACAGAACATAGATTTTAAAATTTGAACCTTTTTAAGATCTAGTTCAAACACAAAATGTAGCTTCTACAATCAGAGGTAATCCTGTCACAATAAAAAAGAAAAACCTCACATGGGTGCTACAATTATTACATCGTGGATCCTAAATTAAGTTACAATTTGCTGATAAAGTTCATTCAGAAATAATAATATCAGGCTGGAAGGGTGGTGTTGAAAAAGGGTGAGTAAAAAAGTAAGACGATGATGTCAAAGACAAAGTGTAGCAGTTAGCCAGCCTTTTCCTCCCACATCATATATATCCTAGCACAATAATCATAGTGAATCACGTATTCAACCAGCAGGGAGGATAATATTAATATTAAATATTATTAAATATTAATATTAATTGTTGTTTAGTTAAGTTGGCAATTCACCCTTGGGAATGTACACTTGTGGGAAAGTACAACACCATGAGGAGTACTAACTTAGTTGGGTTTGAAAACTCTCGCCCATCTACTAATTTTCCCTTGAGTCCAACAGCCCCACTCCAAAGAGGTGGGATCTCAAAGAAGTTTTTGTTTTTGGCCAGCATGGTAGGCAAAACGCAAATTAGAGAAGGCAGCACTCTAATAATTTTGGCTTTTTTTTTTTATTTTTTTTTTGCATGCCAGCAGATTTTTATTTCGGCACTGATGTCTCCTAATCCCACCCACATTTTCTGCTTCCTATTTTTAAACATTTTATTCTCATATAGTCGAAGATAATGGAATATAGCACTTATAGTCTTTTTTTAACATACAGTCCTTGTGTGTACGGCATTTGTAACTTTGTCAATCGGGCTGGAGCCACAGAAGGGAAAGAGAAATATCCAGTAAAACAATCCCAATAGAGCCTAAGAACCTTACAGAGTAAAAAGCCTGTACCCAAGTTTTTTTTTTATCATGGACAGTAGTAACCCAACCAGATATAAATATAGATTATTATAAAATAGAGGAAACTCACATCAGGAGTGTCGCTTGTGAAAAGGACCTTGCTTTTTTTTTTTTTGGATCAATCAACTTTGCAGTAAACTCCAGATCTGATGTAAGCTTACTGATGAACGGCTTTCGATTTTCCTTGTATTCATGTCTTACCCACCAAGCCTGTCTGAAAGAACCGGTGCATTAGTGCCTGAAGGGCACCCAGAGGAGTTGAGGAACGGGAAACACCACGCTTGTGGACTAAAGCCTTGTGTGTTGCCATCTGAGGAGTGGAGTTCGAGCTTCTTCAACCTGAGGCAAAAACTGTGGCAATGGGAATTATCAATACCGAAGAGCTGACTGCATTCCCCCTAATAACTCGTTAAAACACTCCTTCAGGTGAGATACTGGTAAAGCACCGACGTCCCGCGTGTCAAAAACAAAACACCCACAGAAAAACAACTTATGCAACGACTTTAACACTTCACTGTTTCTGGCCTTTAGAAGTAAGTTAGCACCAATAAGGCCGTAGGCAGCAGGAGAATATAATTAAGTACAAAATATCATGACTATGATTATCCCACCCGCGGTCGCGTCCTTCTTCTCCTTCTTCCTCTGTCTTCCTTTATCATCAACATCATCATCAAGCATCATCAACCAATTATCATCATCGTCATCGTCATCGATTATTGAACGATTGTATAATACTATCAGAGTAGCAGTAGCAGCAGCAGCAGCAGCAGCAGCATAGCAGCAGCAAGGCAGCAGGCGTATGTTGGATGGGGGTGGTGGGGTGGTTGGATTGGTTTTTTTTTTTAAATACCATTACCAGCAATAAACCATCATTATCACTATCGGTATTATATGATGGTCACATCATCATCATCATCATCATCACATCATTAATAGTATTATTATTATGACCATCTTTTTTTAGCATGACATTATTACCAATAATTATCATTCTTGTTAGTATTTGGTGTAGGTATGCAGGTAACGGTAATGCAGAAACAAAAGGGCAATTTTCACGGCACATAATAAATTCATGTCTCACCAGCAAGTTTCTTAGAATAAGCATCCTTGCTCATCTCTCTAACTGGTAAGCATACATTGGAAATAAGAACAGAATTAAATACTGATTAGGAAACCACCACACAGTAATAAACAAAGTTCCACACCCAACACCCACTACACGCACGCGGCAGTACACGCTAGCGTCACGCGCACACTCACCGCACGCAACGCACCGGCACGCGAAACGGCGCACGGCACCGGCCGCACGCACATACAATTGCACGCACGCACAGGCAAAAAGACGCTCCCGTGGCACACACACACACACACCACAACGAAACGACACACACACAGCATCACACACACTACACACACACAGAGCTCAATATAAGTACTAAATAATTTCGGTCTTTGCCGAAAGGACGTGAGAGCATGAACCCACAAAGAAAAAAAAGACCATTTGAAGTTCATTTATCTCCCAGTTGGATAACGACGGTTAGATTGTTGCTTTACAGATTCAGGCGCAATATAAATTCCTTACATTATTGAATATATAATGATTATTATAAATAATTCACATGTATTATTATTATTTTATATCGATTAATAATATTATTATTATTATAAACATAGGGCGCTATGTATAGAGTAATGGCCACTGAGTGGACTATTAAGAAAAGCAGATTTGCTTTAAGTTAAAATGACAACATCTCATATGAAAAACAAAATCTAGTACAAAATCCCAGCATAAATACAATCCACACATTACACAATAAACATTTTTAAAGGAATTAAGACCAACGCAAAGAACAAACATAAACAACAGAAACCCCGGTTATGACAGTAAGCCTATGCCAGAAACGTGTCCCCATCAGAGCACTTTTGATTGCGGTATCAGAAGAGAAGGTGCATCCAGTACTTGATACATTTGGCCATGTCAACCGTACTCAACGTGTGAGGAAGTCCTAAAGTTGCAAAGTAAGACGTGAAGAGGACTGTGAACCTATTAGGACATTTGGTAGCAAAGGCGTCAGATTCAGCTTTCTCAGGGGCGCAGCATCTGGAGGGTTGCGCCTAAAGATCTCGCCCTCCCCATTGCCCCTCGACGTATTCCCTTCCCTGTTCCCTAAAGGAGGTCCGGTGCCTATTACAGCTGGGTTTTGAGACTGGGGGACGTACTGAATCCCTTGGACGAAGAAGGCACCAACGGCCACCCATCCCCCATTACAATCGAAAACAAAAAAAACACGGCATGAAAATGCAGACCCCCCAGGATGCTGTGTGTGTGTGTGGTGTGTGTGTGTGCTCCGTTCGCGCGCGTGCTTGTGCAAATGACTATCTGAACTGGCACACACACACTCTCTCTCCTCTCTCGTCATCATCCCAGGTTATCTCACAGTATCTCAAAGTCCGAATCCCCCGTTAACTCTAACTCAAACCCTCACTCACTCTCACTCACACCCACACACACTTATTACGAAGTTATATCCGTACACACATTTACAGTGGTAAGAGCCATGTTCCGAAATATGAAGGGTTCAGGGCTATAATCCAGATGCCTTGAAGGGGACCACACTCTTACAAAAACAATGCCAAAGAAAAGTGCTGTGGGCTTTAAAGGAGATAAAGTAAGCATGACCATGTGGGCCGACACACACCTCACTGGCAGCCACGCAGCGGATGAAACACAAAAGAAACTAGTACTTGCATTTGTGTAAACAAAAAAAAAAAGAGAATTAAATCACTATAATGATATCTCTTTTATCAGTATGTTCTTTGTTTGTTTCTCTGGTTTTTCAAAAATGATCAAGTGTTAATAGGCAGTGTTGGCCAGACCACACACAGGGGTGGTTGTGTTTTTCTCCTGTGAAAGGAAGAACATTCTCTAGGTTATTTTTGGTTTGTATTTTGTTATAGTTTTAGTTGTTTTTTATTAATAGGTGGTGTCATTATTAAGGTTACCGAGGCTTGGTCAAGATGAGACTAATGCCGAGACCCTCTATCAGTGGGTCATTCAAGATTCAAAACTCATGAGTCAGGTAGGGGAAAGCCATTGTCCTAATCTACTTAAGACCCCATAAATAGCTGTCACCATAAAGGTGTATAGCATAGGTATTTTTGTATTTAGTTGTTGTGGGTAAATCGTTTCATAAATAATGGTAATTTGTTTTTCGTACCTTGGCAAGCACCTATTACTAAACAACGAGCTTTCACCATTGGTGAGGGACTTTTAACCAGAATTGGCCCCAGCTCTGTTTAAAAAAAAAAAGGGTAAAGGAGTCCCAAACCTATAAGGTCAAATGGGAGCGAGCATTCAAGAGACCTCACTTCTCTAGGCCGACCAGCCTAATGAGGGCGGCGCCCATCTCCTCTCCCTCATTTTATTTCATACCACTTTAAGTCACGTAGATTTCTCTCCCCGTTGGGGGAAATTTTCGGGCTGGCTCTCCCCAGGGGAGAGCGAGAGAACGCGTCGCCACTTAGCGCTGCGCCACCCTTTTTTTTTTTTTCATGTCTGCATCAGTAAACATATCAAATCAATAACTATCCTACAAAAACTCAGTGTATCAACTCACTAGAATACAATCACAATAACAAACCACAGCCCATAGCCTTAAAACAAAGTTTTATACCCGCCCTTACCTATCTGTCCTTTCCCATCACCTGTAGTCTGTCTGTCAGTCCGGTCTGTCTCTCTATCTCTCTCATCAATTTTCACACTGTTGTTTAAAAGAGTTTACCAAGTTTGAAGCTTTTTTAATGTTATTGATTTTAAAATACACTATATTATAAGAAATATATCTATCACAACAATAATAGAGCTGAACTGTTCGAGTATAATCAAATAGAGTGTTGAGTGATGGTGTGCTGTTTTTGAGAATTAATTACAGAATTTTTTTGTTTTGTTTGTTTACAAACAACAAGCAATGTCTTTTAACACACACACACACACACAACACACACACACACACACACACCACACACACACACACACTCATCTCTCTTCGTCTCTCTCTCTCTCATCTCAATCTCTCTCTCTTCCTCTCTCTCTCTCTCCTCCCACTCTCCCTCATTTCTCCTCCCCTCTCCCCCCCTCTCTCTCTCTTTCTCTCTCCACAACACAATGTTTAGAAGTCATTTTATTACTTAATTGATTCTTTTCTCTTTATTGTAGGAGTGAATGGGTATTGGGCTTATTTTATTATCATGACTTTCATTCAATATTTGTACAGCATAATCCAAAAAGAATATTGATGATGATCCTGTGCTGTCTGAGATTAACATATTTAGTATTATCCCTCACACAACACACACACACACACTACACACACACACACACACACACACACAACACACACACTTTCTCTCTCTCTCTCTCACCTCTCTCTCTCTCTATCTCCTCCAATCTCTCGTCTCTCTCTCACTCTCTCTCTCTCTCATCTCTCTTCTCTCACTCCTTCTCTCTCCCTCTCTGACCTTATAGATTTGGCTTTTTCTTTCTTTTCTCTTTGTTTTTTATTGTGTGAAGTGGATGGGTATTGAGTTTATTTTCATTATCATACATATTTGTACTTATAATCGAAATAGAGTGTGATGTGATATGTACTGTTTTGAGAATTATATATTTAGTATTATCTCTGAAATACCCACACACACTCTCTCTCATCTCATCTCTCTCCTTTCATCTCTCTCTCTCTCTCTCCTCTCTCTCTTCACTCCTGCTCCCTCTCTCTCACTCTCTCGTCTCTCTCTTCTCTCTACTGCTCTCTCTGTTCAAAAAGATTGACAGGAATAATAGTATGAGGTTGAGGAGGGGTAAAGAACGTGGAAAAGATAGTGGGCACAATATAACCAGCCAGCGATCTAAATCTCTACACTTATCTTGACTCTCTGTTTATTCAGAATTCAAGCTGTAGTAGACAGATATTCTGTGAGGAAATTCAGTCATGAAAACGACCTGAGACGCTTCGTAATTCTGTCTACAATGTAACAATTTCAGCTTATACTGTCATATATGATATATATATATATATATACTATATATATATATATATATTATATATATATATATATATGTGTGTGTGTGTGTGTGTGTGTGTGTGTGTGTTATAAATTCCTGGGGAAAAGAACGTCTTATAGACAACATAAAACTAGTGCATACCTACGAGCATCCCGTTTTTACAAAACAGATTCCGAAATTCTTTTCAATTGAGAAGATTTATACGATTGCTATGAATGGCATTCTTTGCTTAATATGGCGCATGCATTGGTGATTGAATATTAGTTTTATTGAGAATGTTATTACCTGTAGCTTGCATTATGTTTGTTTGCTCATGAAGTTTTTAGAATATTTGACGGTATTCTAAGAAGTTCTAGAAGTTTCCAGAATGCCTTGCCGTAATCTAAGATGTTTGTGTAGTTTCGGTAATGTTCTGAAGAGTTCCTTAAGTTTATGGAATCTTGCAGTGGCCAGTAGAAGGGACCCCGGTACTGTATACGAACAAGGGGCTGTTGTCACAGCAGCAGGGAGGAGAGGCCGAGGAAGAAAGATGAGCAGGGGAGAGTAAGAAAGGCCGAGGCGGAGACAAGCGGAGATTACCTGAAGCAGGGGAGAGAATTTTTAAGGAATAGAAGGAGAGCTTATGATGTATGTGAAATCATTAACTGATGGATTTCGTACTAGTAAGTGTACTCACAGAGCTTTGGCTGTTGATCCACGGTGATTGTGGAAAGTGTTTTTCCTTTTTGTTTCGGAACTTTCGTACGGGAAATGAATATTGATTTGAATGAATGCAGTAGAATAAAAGAAATCCAACTTGATTCCTGGCCTGGGTCAACTTGTGCGCTCTGTCTGGAGGTAATTCACGAGGTGATAGGAACCAACTCTTGGCATTTCAGTCAGCGTTCTACGTCCACTGGACTGTTTTCAAAACAAAGAGTTCGTTCTTCAAAGAACCACGTGACAACCCGCCAGAAAGAAAACACTCATAAGCCTTTTCGAAGGATGCGGGACAACTTGATCAGTACCACTCTCCAAACCGAAATTGTTCCTGGCGACATTTGTCTGCGTTTCCTTTTCTTCTTCCCTCCTTGGCAGTAGAGCCCGAAGTTCACACATTGTTAGAGTAGGTTTTTGCATAAGCGACCGTTTTTGCCCACCATTAAGGTGGCCGCATTCCGGACTTTGGGATAGTTTTTTTCCTTTAATCTCCGTGGGGAGATTAGAGAACTGCCTGATTTTTTCAGGCAAAGTATCTTAGGGTGTTAACCCAGGCGAGCCCATCCCTGCCCAAGAAGCGTGTTGGCATGCTCAGGGCCTTGTCAGATCATCCTGTCCCTGGCCATAAGTTCATCTTCTTGAGGACTACAAAAGGTTGATGGGTTTTAGACGCTAGTAAAGGTAATGTGTCCTATGTGGTCAAGGGGAGAGCGAGGCATCATAGACCCAGCTTCCTAGGGCCAGTCAATTTGAGGCGGCGCCCATCTCCTCACCCTCACTGCTTTACCTTCTCTGACCCAAAGAGGCAGGTACCCATATCACAGCTGGGGAACTGAGGACTGTACTGAAGCCAAGTGCGCACAAACGATTAGATCGGAAATTTACCTAGGTACCCTACTTTCATTCCTCCACAAGCCTTGAGAGTCCTTCCCATGAACTTGTAACTAACCCAAACCCAAGATCCCATGTGCAAACGCAAGCATAACATAATACACACACCGAAACTTTAACTCAATCCACTAGACTATGAGTGGTGGTCTGGGTGTTAGTCTTTTGTTTGGAAAAAAAGCCACTCTCGTGGAATATAAATACATTTGTAGATGTTGAAAACAAAGAGTGGCGCTACTATTGTGGTATAATAATTATGTTCTGGCCGGGAAGAGCTGCCTGAATTTTATATAGACAAATTTGTTGTGACTGAAAGTGATAACAATCCATTGCAGCTATGCCCCACTTGAAATAAAGAAACATGGGTCATTTCAAACAAGCTTTAACCACAATGTCTTCAAAGAGGGACATTTTCAGAAGAATAGAATAGGCTGACTTGAAGAGGCCAAAAATAGAGGGGGGGGGGAGAGGGGGGGCGAGGTAACATTTCATGAATTCCCTTTAACAGAAAAATAAAAATAACAATTATATCTGTGTCTATTAGCATGCTCAAAAACTTTTACGTTCAATATTGTACTTAAGGTGCAATTGAAAAAAAACTGTTTAAACACATTGGACGGGGATGTAAAAAAGCACATGGTGCTTATTCTTTTTTATCCTCGAAATAAAGAAAAAAATTATATATTCTCTCCTCCAAAATATTCAAAAATTTTTAATAAGATTTTAAATTACTAAAATTATATTATTGATATTTATTGTTGTAAAACAAAGAAAAATTGTAGTCAAAATTTAAGTTCCGCTTTTTTCCTTGGCTTGTTTATGATTCACTTTCATTACGTAAAAAACGTCCAAAAAAAAAAGGATTTTAAAAAAAAATTCAAAAGTTAAGCCCATAACTTTTTATCATTTAAATTTTAAAAAAGCATAGATATTAGGATATTTATTAAAAAAAATTCTTCCGAGAAGATTATAAGAAACAAAGAAATTTATGTAACTTCACTTTTTTACCAGCTGGAAAAAAAAAAGGCACTTTGAAAGCTTCTTCAAAACAAGGGGGACAGTAAATCTTTTTTTTAAGATTCTTTACTGGGTATTAGCCCAGCTCCTCAACCAACAAATTTAATAAAAAATTCAAACATTGGCTGTGATATGAAAATGAAAATAAATTTCCTTTCTCAAGTTACAACCAGTTAAAGCTCTACTTCCTAAGGACAATCAGAAGAAAACAACTAAAAAAATTTTATGAAGCTTTTTGTGCCCGTAAGAATTTCCAATCGAAAACAGATTAGCATTTGGGGTGTTTCACTGCTTTAAAATCACCTGAAACGATCAACACATGGTCTTAAATGAATTAAGATGGAAAAAATTTTTCTTAAAAAAAACTATCCGCCCCACTGGTTTATAGCGGGAAAACCGACATTATATTATACTTCATATATATTTATATAATATATATATATATATAAATATTTTTACTATCTTTGCATAAGAAACACTTTTCCCTAAAATCTTTTAGAAAAAAAACTTAAAAAAAAAAAAAACCAAAAATTATTCCTTACATAGATCAGGAAATACCTCAGAATCAATTAACTCCCAGACCATATCATTTTTGGGCCACTCTTTTCCAAAAAAAACCTTTAGAGCAGCATATTCTTTAAATGTCTTACTAGCCCATTTTAAAATTTATAAATTTTTAACGTTACACCAAAAAACCAGTCTGGATTTAAAGGAAAAAAAACCTTTTCCTGTCACACTACCTTTGTAAATATGACAGATAGATGGTTGCTTAAATATGTATAAAAAAGGAATTTACACGGTAAAACCTCTTTTTTTTGATTTTGTTTGCTAAAGCTTTTGATTTTAAAAGACCACAGACTTCAACTACAGAATCTTGCAGTCTAAAAAAACTATCTCCCTAGTTCCCTCAAAACTTATTTCATCATTTCCAAATCTGAACAGGACCAGAAAAAAGTTATATCTAAACCAACACTTTTTTCAATTTTTTCTTCTTAATAACTTTGGCGTTCCCCAACAAGGATCAGTGCTTGGGTCCCTTGTTGTTTTTTTCTGTATATAAATGACCTTCCATAGAGTATAAATTTTACAAAACAAAAACTATTGCAGATTATAACAACTCTTGATACTACCACAAAAATCTTCTCTCCAAATATGTCAAAGTTTACAAGAGAATATCAACCAATTTAAATTGTCAAAAATGGATACAAATGAACCACATGACTGTTTCATCCCGGTAAAAACAAAAATTAATTGCTTTTTATCAACAAGACAAAAACGTCAAAAATCTTAACAATAAACAAAATTGCCTTTCATTTATGTCCAACAGTGTCAAAAATTGAAGAAGTTTCTAGTCAACAATTTTTTTTTTTTTTAGGTAACCATCAAAAATAATTATTTGGTCTTTGGGCTGTTACCATATATGTCATCTAACAGAGAAAAAATTGCCTCCAAAACCTACCATTTAAATAAGATAAAACCCCCTTTCTAAATCTGCATGTGGGGAATTTTTTTTTTTAAAATTTCATTTTATTCAGTCTACTGTGGATTATGGGATCTAACACTATGGGAATTTAGCCAGTAATAACCTATTTTAAAAACCATTAATCAGTATACATAAACGAGCTTTCAAAATAGTTAATTTGATAAGTCATCTTCATTAACATTTTCAGACTAAAAAAAATGGTCAATATTCTTCTTTCTCAAAACAAGATTGTTGTTTTAATAAAGGTGCACTAATCAAAAAAATTATTTCATGGTATTATCCCCCTCTTCCTTGAGCAGCATGTTCAGCGAAAAAACTACTTTCGCATTCCACATAAAAATTAAATTTTTCCTTTACCAGCTATTTACTTGTTTAAAAATCAAGTCTAGTTATATTCTGGAAGCCAAAAATTTTTAGAATAGGCTCCCAAACTTTCTAAAAGAAAAGAAACCCAAAAATTTTCCCAAGATTTATGAGTCTGTTTTTATTTTTTCTGATACTTATGAAAACAGGGTTCATACAGACTTGGTAAAGGGAAAAAAATTAGGGGGCTTTTTCTTTTTAGGGGGGCCCCTTTATTTCCAAAATTTAGGGTCTAGCCGCGGGGCATCAATGTAATCACCCTGGTGTAAATTAACTTTACTTTGATAAACCAAAATTTCAAAACCATGGGAAGCCAAAGTCTCCTTGTCTAAAACTGCAAGTTGGATATTGATTATTGGACAAATTCAACTTTCAGTTCTAGAATAAAAATGTCTTTCAATCATAAGATACCACAATGGGAAAAAAAAATCCTCCCAACAATTAAAAACATCAAAATCATGGTGTTGATGAAGTCTCCATGTCTTGAAAACACCAAGCAAAAGTGAAAAAAACTGAAAATAAGTGTCTCTTGATTTTAATAGGTTTTTTTTCACATACAACTAGCAAAGTGAACTTAAGACCACTTATCCCTCAAACTTCCATCTGATGTGAAAATAAGTCTCCTTGTCTTCCCAAAAGATCAGATGGTTACCGGGTTACTAGAACTGGTAATAAAACATAACCCTCACACAGTCCACAGTGCCTCTTCCAAATTCTGCTCCTTTTATTTTCAAATTTCCCCACATGTGTAACGTGCAGGCATTTCACACACACACATGCCACACACACACAAGCAGCACAAGAGCAGAGAGAGAGGTTGCTGGATGCAAAATTCTCTTCATTATGGAATAGATGTAACAAGTCCCGTATCGTCCCCAATGCAGACCGAGTGGTAGGGGCCCCAAAACACTGGTTTGAAAAAAAGGGTGCCCCAACCCTTACCCCAAAAGGTTTTTTTTTTTTTTTTTTTAAAAAAATCATCTTGCAAATAACTGAATAGCCCTAAGTTGCGAATTTTAAAATAAAAAAGGGTCAAATGAAAAACCCACCACGTTGAGCAGTGGAAAATATGCAAAGTGGCTGGCATTTCTGACTTGCCTTATGAACTGGATTTGTTTCCGTTTTGACTTCTGCAGGAAATCTTGTGGGGATAATCTCCTCCAAATAAAGAAACAGATTTTTTGGCTACAGGTTTTTGTTTTTTCCCATTCTGGACACCAACGACTGTTATCACTGACTGCCCATTTTGTAAAAAAAGCCATGTGCCACCTAGGAAACCATAGGCCTTGCTATTCACAGCACAGCTGTGCTAAAAAATGAAAAAATCTCCTAGAAAAAGGACTTAAAAAACGCAGTTAAAAAGAAAAACTTGGTATTTTTTTTTTAACTCGTGATTGCAGTTCCATAGTTTAAACCCTCATTTTTCCGAACAAAAATTACGGACATACCATAGGGTAGGTAGTCCTTCTTATGTTAAAAAAATAAACTGGTGAAAGCAAAGCCTATAAAATTTATGCGCTTTCAATGGAGGCCAAAAAATTACCTTTCCCCTTGGCAAAATAGGGGACGTACATGGGTAAAGAAGAACGACAGGGGATTCCGTCGGCGATTAATACCGATCTTTGAAAACCCCTTATTTGGGTTTCATGGTTTCATAAAGTTTTTTATTTATATATTTTTTTTTATCTATTATTTCAACAGAAAAACTCTCAAATCATGGCTCCCCGTTTTTAGGGCCTCCCCGGGCCATAACGTATTTATTTTTTAGGGCCTTAAATTTGGGATCTTACAAAAAATCCAGGGCCTTTTTAGGGCTTTTTTTAAGATTTGTTCGAACCTTTTTTTTTGAAAATGTCACACTTCTTTTCACCCCCAAATGTTTTGATTATCAAACCGCTTGTTGTTTTACTTTCATTTTAAAAAAATAGTTCCTCCTTGGTTAAGGTTTTTGTTATTTTATGCAATCCTTTTTAAATCTTTTTCCATTATTTCTCTGTATTTAAACTATTCTTTTTTCCCTCTCTTGTTTTCTTTTTTTTTACTTTTTCTTGTTTGTTGTTTATTGTGTGCGCACAACCTGTGAGTGTGCATAAAGTGTTGCATACACACCCCATTGTGTTTATGTTGTGTCTTTGTTTTCTATGTAACATTATGAGTAATATTTTTCCCTAATTATTTTTTCTTGAAGGCTGGATGTAAAAAGCATTTTATGCTTTAATCTATTACCTCTGAAAAATAAATATTTTCAAAAATTTTTTCAAATTTTTTTCTCTCTTCCTCTGGCCAATTTACTCGGGCCAGCTTTACCAAAAAGTGTGTGGGTTGTGGCTTTATTAGACTGGGGACCAACACAAGTTGAGCTTCATCCACTTTACCCGATGCGCTTTGAGGTAACATTGCTCCCAAAACATCCCCAAACCCCCAAACAGCAGGTACTACCCGGGCCTGGTTGGACACCAGGTTATATTACGATAGGAAAGTTTGAAATAAGAAAGTTCTCAAAGCAAAAGTGCCAAACAGCATATTACCTCCCTCAGAATCCATTTTGCTAAAAAAAAAAAAGGGTTACAGTTCTGGTTTTCCAAGAGCCATCCCTTACCCCTTACACTTCATTGTCATTTGCAAAGTTTAAAAAAGGGTTTTGAATAAGGGGTTTTGTTGGAGGGGGGCCATTTTGTTTCCTAACCATTTGGGTGGTTGTAGGGAAATTTTGTTGGTGGTTGGAATTTTGTAAGGGGAGGTTGTTATGGTGAGACAGGCCATTGTTGTGGCCCCCAAGGGGGGGCCCCCTGCTGGGGGGCAATTTTTGGCTGACATTGTATGGGTTTTGTGGGTTGCCTGGGTAAATAATATTTGGGGGCTTCAGAAGCATTTTGAAAATTAATGGGAACCCCGAAAGTGCGAAGCCCTCGGTTTTGGGGCCAAAAAAACATTGAAGGGAACAGGTGGTCCCGTTTAAAAAAACTTGGGACCTTGGGGATCAACAAAAAAAAGTTGGGTTTAGCCTTCAGTTTAGGTCACTGGGGAAAAAAAATAAATTCAACAAATTTAAAAAAAAAAAAAAAAAAAAATAAAGAAAGGAGGAACTTCTAGATAGGACACTGGCTTATGAAAAAAAAATTCGCAGTGGGGACCAATGAGTAAAAAGAAGTTTTTAAAAAAGTTTATAGGATTTACCCTTCAGAATGGTGGTTACCTGATCACCTTTTCCCCAGACTTAAAATCCTCAGAAAAAAATAAAAAAGTTTAACAAAATTTTTTAATTGGGTTTTTTGGCAATAGTAGTTTGTGAAAAAAAAGGGAAAAAAAACCC
>JAQIHA010000750.1:0-13261 GCA_028751875.1 Rapana venosa
TGAATGCTTGATAAACAATTTGCCCTTAAATGAGCAAAAAAATGCTGCCCTCCAACGGATGCACAATACATGCTGTACATACAAAAATTGTTTCTGGAATACCATACAAATTTTCACTGATTAAAATTTGTTTTTTTAAAATTCCTAATGGCTTGTTTAAGGTGGGGAGAAAGACCACACCCATTAAAACTCCCAAAATGGCCCCCCGTATAAACGGGCAGAGCTGCAACCTGGGTACATGGAGGCCCGCAGACTTACAAAAACGGAAGCCCTGAAAGGAAGACTTCAACACCCAAACGGACAAGGGAAGAGAGCGTTTTCATTTCCAGAAACCCAAAGGATTTTGTCGCTTTTTGCGGTTTAATTTTGGGGGTTTCTTCCCTTGTTCATTAAAGTTTCTGGTTTTTTTGACCAAAAGACTTTTTAGGGGGCGGCCCTTGAACAAGCCCCTCCCCTTTGCCACCCCCTTCCAAAATTTACACTATCAAAATACTTAAGGACTTAATAATGGTTTATGAGAATAAGTTCAAAACCGGGCGGAATTACCCTGTACCAAAACTAAATTTGCCTTATACTGGCCCCTACTCCTGGCTGCAAACTGAGGCAAATTATAAAAACCCACGCCCACATCACGACTTTTTATATATTTCCTGGGAAATCGTTCTTGCCCAGTGCCTTCCAATCCGACAAATACTGACTGAATGCCCTTTTCCTCACCCAGCCTCCCCTGCAGAAGTGATAAAAAAGCCCTGCAGGGATCCCTCCATTACAGTATGTTTTTGGCAATGAGACATCTGGCAAAATATGCAAAAAAATGAGGAGGGGGTTTAGGTCTGTTTTTCTGAAGCAAGACTGTAAGGCCAAACTGAAAAGCCATTAAATTTCAAGCATTTACACAGAAACAGGAAGACCCCAAAATTCCTCTGACATGAGGGGAGCAGGTTTGTATGCCCGGGGAAGGCCAAACCCGTAAATTAATGTACATGAAACCCCCACATGGGCCACACAGAGCAGTGCCCTTGCAAGACTGGAAACCCAACAACAAAAAACATGTGCTGCAGCCTGTCTGCTATCAACTCCCCCAAAAGGGATCGGGCCTGCCCCCACCCCATTGGCCGGGCTCTGGAACTTGGAAGCCCCGCAGGAAACTGCTGCCTTCATCGCGGGACAGAGCTTCCCCTGTTTAATGCAAGAAAAAGGAACTTTGCCCTTGAAAATTCGGCTGACATTGCCCTGCTTTGGGGGGACATTAAACCAGCCATCATTAATTGTGAGTATATATATTGCTTAGTCGAATATGTTTTAATTCCAAGGCAACTTGCTGCCAGCAGCTTTAAAGCACATCCCTGCGGGCCCTTCTGCAAACATGCGTTTCCCACTACAAAAGCAGGGAGGGGGGAGAGATGGGTAATGTTAGAAAGTTTGAGGCACAACATTTGAACAATTTTTTAATCGAAAACATGCCATTTATGTTGTGCATGTCAGAAGCCAAATAACTTTAAATATATTCACAGGCATCTTGTTCAATTTAAGGGCGGCCCTACAAAAATGTGGGAAAAAAAGGGTCACGAAGGGGGGTAGTGATTTTTTCCCCATTCTTCAGCTAGGCTCTGAGGTTCACATGGTGGATTTTGCGTGAAAGCATTTGCCCATCTTATGGTAGTGCTTTCCCAACTAAAAAATTTTTGTTCCCTTTGGCTGATTTTGGTTTACAGTGATTGGTTTGATGGTTTTCCCCACCAAAAATCCCCAAGCCTTTTTTTAATAAAAAAAATAAGGGGTGCCCTTAAGTCACTGCACGCCCTCCCCCCCCCTTTCCCCCTTTCCCCCCCCTCTGCTTTCTCCCTACCATTTCCCCTTTCTTCCCCCCCCCCACCTCTCTCCTCTCTTTTCTCGTCTCCTCTTCCCCCCCTTCCCCTTTCCCTTCCTTGGATTTTGCGCTTTCAAACTTTTGTCTTTTTTTCCGATACTACTAGCAGCGTTTTCAACCTCTCACCAGAACACCATGATGCGTAGGGGACCCCCGTAAGCGTGATTTGCCGGGTTGGGCCCGGGGGGGTAGAGAAAGGGAATGGATGATGGGAATTTCAAACAAAACCCTTTTGTTTTCTTGGGGTTTCTGGGACATAAAATTTGGTTTTTAATCTTCAATGGGAAATTTTGTGGTATCTCGCCCTTTAGTTTTCATAAGACCCATTTAAAGCCCCCATAGCGAAAGGCTCCCTTTGCCGTATTTACGATTTTACTTGTTATTTCCTCTGCTTTTGCCAAATTTCCCCCGAAATTTTGTGTGTGGTTTTGGTTTTTGCATTTGTTTTGACTTGTTTGTCGGTTGCGTTCAAATGATCACTGGGCCCATTTCTGATTGCTTAAATTTTTCCTTTGCTTAAAAATAAGGTGAAAAAAAATTAATTTAATAAAATAAAGTGAGATGAAATTTTTAAGAAAAAAATCTAATAAAAAAAAATGAAAAAAAAATTGAGAGATTAAAACCCAAAAAGTGGGATATAAAATAGAAAAAATAAATAAAAACAAAAATAAATTGAAACAAAATATTAGTTAAATTGTAAAAAATAAAATCCAAAAGAGATAAAAAGAGAGAAAAAACAAAGTATAAAATAAAACTGAAAAAAAACCCCAAAATAAAATGGGAAAAAATTGTGAAAGAAATTTTGAGAGAAATAGGGACGTGTCTTGTTGTCCAAAACACCCCACACCTACAAGGGTTTTGATCATGAGAATTGTGCTGTACCCCCTTCGATTTTGATGCATTTTATGTCCAAAAACGTCCCATCTACAACGCTTTGAAAAGGGTTTGTGAGCCATTGAAAATGGAGCCACACCTTTTCTGAAATTTCAGTGTTTTAAAATACCACCCTAAAAGGTTTGAGACGGGTTTGAGGGATTGTGACCGTCCCCCCCTTCCTTTTAAAAATGCGTTTGCTTAGGTCCAAAATGCTACCCCCCATGACCGGGGGTTAAGACGGGGTTTTAACCCCCTTTTTCCATTTGTAATGTTTCCCTCCCTTCCCATCCTTTTTTTAAACGGGGTCACGGGTGATCATGTGGTCTCGGGGGTGGATTTTGCCCGGTCAGGCCTGGGGGCCAATTCTATCGGTTCACCTTGGGAATCATCAGTGCGGAGAGGGGCGTGTCTGCCCCATAAATCTTGCACTGTAAGTATTTAAAAGAACTGAACCCCCACTTAGACTTTAGGGGACATGATTCAATTCGTGTGTTTGGGGTTTTGTTATTTTTTGAGTCGTGTTTAGGAGAAAAAAGTTACATCAAAAGGTTGGTTTTTTTACTTTTAAAGAGCTTGGGGTTTTTGGGTTTGCGCAGACATGGCACTTCTTTTTTTGGAATGGAGAGTAACATGAAGTTTGTATGCTTGTTTGCTTTCTTTTGTTATACGCTGTCGTCCCCCTTTGGGGTTGTATTCTATTTCTTTTTCTTTCAGATTTCTTTGTTCCCTTGGGCATGAAACCGTTGAAAAAAAAAAAATTTGTCTGGATCAGTCAAAACAATTGGGGAAAATTTTTTTTTAAGGCACAGTATTGTGTTGTTAAAGCAATGGTTTATAGTTGTCATTGGCCCATTTGAAAAGGGTAGCTCATTTTTTTTCTTGCTCGGGTGAAGTGGGGCCTTGTATATAAAAACAGTTTCGCAGTGAGTAGTTTAATTTCCCAATATGCATCCTAAATGGTCGATCCCAAAGGGTTTTTGAATACAACAGGGATGGTGTGTTAGCCATGAAATGGAGCGGGGTCACTTTTTTTTTTCATTTTTTAAAAAAAAAAAAAGTACGCTAATTTTAAATTTTTTTCCCCTTGATTAAGTTTGTGAGGGTTTTTCTATTAACCAGGTCCCATATGACCAGAGCATTCCCAGTAAAAACCCCCAAAGTAAAGGGGATGTAAACCGGGCCTTTTAACTTGCCATCGTTTTGCTTGCTACAAGCGCAGAGAGGCCTGCCATGATGGGTTGATTTCCCGGCCTTTCCAGACTTTTTTCCCAGCACGACTGAAGGAAAAGTACAGCCCTTGTCTCCCAAGACGGGGGAGCCTCACGAATATGACAAGCTGATTTCTGCAAAGGTCCATGTTTGTCCTCTAAATGGAATCAAGAGTCTTCACTTTGTGGCAAAAGCCGGTTAGAAAATTGCTGAAAACATTTGAAACCCAAAGTTTTTTTTTTCCCTTTAAATGTTTTGTGCCCCTTATAATGACAAATAGGGGAAAAAATTTTTTGGGTTAGAAAAAAAAACATTTTTCTGTTCCCAATAAGGGGTTTTTAAAAGGGTTAAAATTTTAATACTGTGTTAAAAAGGTTTGTAAATTGATTTTAAAAAGTAATAAATGAAATTAGCAAATACAGTAGCTAAATTGTGTTTAAAAAGTCTGTAAAAAATAACCATAAATGGAATATTGGAAAAGTACTGTGAGAAACAAAAGTAATGTAGGGAAAAAACCCCCCTGAGAACTTTGAATGTTAGTGATTAGGATTCCCTTTGGTGGGGCTGTCAATTTTGACTTGTTCCGTGTAGCTGTTCGGGGAAATTCCTTTAGAAAATATCTTTCCCCCCCAATTATAGAGCACTATCGTGAATTGAATTAAATGCCTGGAAAACAAAGTATTACAAACCTGGCACTTGTTTCTTCTGCCCCATCATAATGTCCTTTACTTTATCACTGCCTTTACTTTTGATTTCCCTTTTGATTTGCCCCAAAGTAAAGGAAATTTATAAATTTTTTAAAATATATGGATTTAAGAGTGTTAATACATAATTGCAACCATCCCCTTTTACTGATATTTTTTCTTTTTTGAGCCATGTTCGGTTTTTGAAAAAATTGTTTTTAAATTTTTAAGGGGGAAAAAGCGAAATTATTGTCTTTTTGGTATGCGGGTTTTTTCGTGAGTCACAAAGTCAATTCCCCTCTCCTTAAACATAAAAAAAATTTTTTTTAAGATTCTGTGTCAAAAAGTTTTTGGAGTGAATAATAGGGCTCCTCCCCCAAAACATTCAATAGTTATCCCAAAAAATCCCGTCTTTTGTATTTTGAGACTGCTAAAAATTGTTTGACGGTAGGCTAAATGAAAAGTCAAAAAAACAGAATGTTCGTGCACACACTAACACAGAGGTGTCTCCCTTGTCTTGGTGAATGGAAAATTTTCCTTTACTGTGTTTTTTCAATCTTTTTCCTTAATTTCCACTCTTTTTTTTTTTTAATTTTTTTCCTTCCCGCCCTTCTTCTGCCTTTTTTCATTTGGTCTGCCCACTTTTTTTCCTTTTCAGATGTTTGACATCTATCTCGGACACCCCAAAGGACAAATCAGTCAGGGGAAGAGGTTTTCCCAGCCTGTCACGAGGCTGTTGTTCGCCGCGAGTTTTTTTTTGCAAAGCATTTCCCGGGAAAACTTTATTTTTTTGCTATTTTTGCTTGTGAACATCTGTACCCAAAAACTTGTTTTTGTAAAGAATAAGAAATCATGAAAAAATGGGGCCACAAAAAAAGGAAAAAAATTTTAAAAAAAATTAAAAGGAAATGAGCAGAAAAAGATGGGGCCCAAAAAAAAAAGGAAAAAACCTCTAAAATGAAAAAAAAAAGAAAATGTTAAAATGAAAAAAAGACTGAAAAGTGGAAAATTTTTAAATCGGTAAAAAAGAGCTTTACAAATGAGTACATGAGGAAAAGCATAAAATGTAATCATGAAAAATGAAAGGGTAGAGGGAAAATGCGGAAACAAGAGGGAAAGTTTTAATGTATTTTTATTGGGATTTTAAAAAAGGTATTTCCAATTTAGTCTTGTTTTTGGATAAATGAGCAGTTGGCAGTTTTTTGCACGAAAAAGATTCATTTTTGATTTGGAGTGAAGGTTTTTTAATGAAGTTTTTTTTTTTTAAGGGTTTGTGTGTTTGTTTGCAAAACTTTGAGATTGAAGTGACTTGATTTTGTGTGTGCATTTTGTTAATGGCCGAGGGGGGATTTTTAAAGGGTTTTTTTTTGGTGTGGTATTTTTTTTAACGGAAATATAATGAAAGAAAATATTGTTATAATATGCTTTGTTTTTGTATAACTGCAGTGCTTTGTAATGTGGGCTTGCTTTTTATTTTGATTAAAAAACAAAAAATTCATTTTATTGGTAAAAAGTGAAGGGTTTGAAATGTAGTCTTTGGCAGCAAAGTGTCAGACTTTGAAACAGAAATGAAAAAAAGGGCGGAAACGGCCATTTTTTTTGGCTGGTTAGAAATATGGTTTTAAAAAATCCAAAGTAATTATCTGTTGAAAAATTTCGGGCCCTGAGGTAACATTAATCAGGATTTTCCCCCAGTTCCTTTCCAATAGCCTGAGGTTCCCCATGGATTTTGCTAGGGGTTTTTCTTGTGCCAGGAAAGCTAGCCATACCAACTTCGGGGATGATGTCTAACATTTTTTTTTTTCACTATCTGTCCTAGTTGCCCCCGTGGGGGCAAACCCCAAAAATCAACAACCCTTCCCCCCATTCCCCTCTTGTTCTGCCTTTTAGGGTTTTTTTTTTTCTGGCCCCTTGTTTTTCCTCCCCCTTTTCCTTTCGCCTTTCTTCTTTCCCCTTTAATTTCCTTGCAAAACTTTTTGCAAGCCCTTTACTTTGTCCCCTCCCTTTTAAATTTTAGTTTTTTAGTCGTTGGGTTCCTTTTGGGTCCCGGTTTGTGGTTTGTAGAAAACCAAAGTTTGGGGCTTTTAGATGCAAATCTCCAAACCACCCGCCTGTTCCCCTCCAAAAATTTAGCAGGGGGCCTATTACGGCCTTTCAAAAAAGGTTTTACAGGGGGGGGTTTTTTGTTTTGGTTTTTTAAAAGGGTGTTTTTGAGGGAATTTGGGGGGGGGTGTGAAAAGGGGGGTTTTGGGGAGGAGAATTTAAAAAAGGGGAAAAAAAGGAAGGGGGAAAAGGGGGGGGGTTTGGGGGGTTGGGGTTTAATTGGGGAAGGGGTAGAAAAGGGGGTTTGATAAAAATTTTTTTACATTTTTTTTTGGTTTTTTGGGGTTATTTTTTTTTTTTTTAAATTTTTTGGGGGCTTTTTAATTGATTTCAAAATGAAAATTTTTTTTTAAAAAAATGTTTTTTGGGAAAAGGAGCCCATTTCTTAAAAATACTTTTTTTGGGGTTTTTTTTTTAAAATACAACTTTAAAAAAAACCTTTCCAAATGTGCCTGGAAAGTTTGGGCGGTTTCCCCGGGGATGTGTTTTTGTAAAAACTGGGGTTTATTTTGGTCCAACATTTAATTAGGTAAAGGTTTAAAATTTCGCTTTTCAAAAAACCCCTTTCCCCGGGGGGGTTTTTGGCAAAAATACCCAACATTTTTTTGTATTGTGGCCCAAAGTTTAACATTCCCGGAAATGAAAAAAATTAGTTTTAAATTTTTAAAAAAATCCTCCCTTCTCTAAGGCCCCATTACACAAGAGGAGGTAATAAGGGTTTTTTTCAAATTAAAAAATTTTTTTTTGGTTAAAAAATTAAGGGTTTTTTTAAATAAATATAGCCAAGGTTTTACACCTTTTCCTTAAAAAAAAAATAAAATAAAACTATAAATTTTTGCCAAAATTTTTTTTAAAGTTTTAAATTTTAAAAAAAAATTTTTTGGAAAATTAGGATAAGAAATTTTTAAAAAGTTTTTAACCGGTGCCCAAAAACTTAGGGAATTTGAAAAGAAAAAATATTTGGAGGTTTGGGGGAGGGGGGGGGGAAGGGGGGGGGAGTAGGGGGTGAAGTTTGTTTGGGGGGAGGGGGAAGAGGAGGGGGTGAAGTTTTTTTAAAAATTTTTTTGTAAGGTAGATTTTTTAGATAAAAAAAAAAATTAAATATTGTTTTAGGGGGGGGGGGGAAAATTTTTCATGGGGGGGGAGGGGGGGGGGGGAGATTGGAAAAAAAAGAAAGAAATAAAGGTTTCGGGAGAAGTGTTTTTTGAATTGGGGCTTTTGAAAAAAAAAAAAAAAGGGGGGGGGGGGTTTTAGAATTTATTTTGAAGGGTTAGATGGGTTAAAATTTAAAAAAAAAAAAAAAAAATAAAATTTTTTTTGGCCGGGAAGTTTTTGGAATTAGTAAAAAGGAAAGTTTGGGGGATTTAAAAATTTTCAAGGGTGGTTATTTTGGTTTAGGGGGGTTTTAAAATGGTGGGATGAAAAAAAAAAAAACAGGGGGGGCGTTTAAAAAAAATCTTTTTAAAATTTTTAGATTTTAGTTTACCCCAAAAAAGGTTTTAAATTTTTTAAAGGATGGGGTGGAGAAAGAGGAGCAATTATGATTTTAATTTTTTTTAAAAGTTTTTTGTAAATTTTCAAATTTTTTTTTTGGTGTTGGGAAAGTGGGGGAAACCCCCAAAACTTTGGGAACCCCTTTTTTTTTTTCTTTTCCCCCTTTGTTTGTTTTTGGGGTTTTAGTTTAGGGCCCTTTTCCTATGTTTTTTTTCTTTTGGTTGTCTCTTTTCCCCCTTGGGGATCTTCAAAAAAGTCTTTGGGGCCTTTCTTTTCAAAGCCCAAACCATTTTTTTCCCTTTTTTCCTCTTAAAGGGTTTTGGGTCCAAGGTTTTTTTCTGTTATCCCCGCTTTCTTGTTTGGGTCTTTTTCCGGGGTCTCCAAAGTTATTCCCTGCTTACTCCCTCCAAACTTAGTGGGGGCCTTTCACGGAAACGTTATGGTTAAGGGGGCCAAAGTTGCTTGGGAGAAAAAATTTTTTTTTTTCTTTAGGTGAGTTTTCCAAAGCTTTTTATTTTCTGTCTTCCCCCATTCGGTTTTGGCCCTGTTTGGATACAATTTGGTATGAAAAGGCGTTTCGTTTTGGATTAAATGGGTATCATTTTCCGTTTGGGGTTTATTCGTTTTTGGGCTTCTCTGCATATTTCCTGCCAGTTTTTGGGGGCCTTTTCCAAGGGGGTTTTGGGTGGAAAAGTCTTTTTTTGATCCCGATTCCCCCCAAATTTATTGCAAGCGGGGGGTTTTTGATCTTTGCCCCGCCCCATTTTTCCTTTATTGGTTTTTTGAAGCCTATTTTCCCAAGGGTTTGAAAAAGGGGGGGGAGATTTCGCCCCCCTTCTCCAATGTTTTTCGAAAACCCCAAAATTGTTGTTTTTCAATGCACTGGTCCCTTTGTTTGTTTATGACTTATTAGGTTTAGTGTGTAAACTGGTTCCCCCAAATGTTTTAAACCCTTAAAATTTTTTTGTAAAAAAATTGGATGGTCTGTTGTGTTTAAAAACCTACAAGTTTTGAGGTTTAATTTCTGTTCGGGGTGCGCCCCCCGGAATGCTTTTCCCCAAATATGGTTGCTTGTGGTTAGTTTTTCAATATTTTTCTGAGATTGCCTGTTGGGTTCAAAGGGGTTTTTTCCCCAATTATGGCATGTTGTGGTTCCTTTTTTTATATATTGCACTGCTCCTGGGTTTCCCCCCTGTTGCCAATTTTTGCAATTTTGTAGGGGTTTGGTTTTATTTGGGCCAAAATGCGGTGTTGCACCCCCGCGACTTCCCCTTTTTTTTGGCTGATCTGTTTCCCCCTTTGGAATAGGGGGATGTTGTGCTTGCTTTTGGGGCTTCTTTGGATCCCCTGCTTTTTTATTTTTAAGGTGGGATTTCTGTATTGTTCGGAATTGGCTCTGGAACCCCCTTTTTTTTTTGGGTTGGAAAAAAAACCCCTTTTTTTGTTTTTTGTGTCAGGGGGCCCCCCATTTTTCTTTTTATTGTTTTTCTTTGTTTCTTCAAAATCGGCCCTTTTCCCCCGAAAATTTCTTTTTGTTCTGGTTCTTTTTTTTGACTCCCATATTTTTTTGCCCCTTTTTTTTGTTTTTATTTTTTTTTTTTTTAAATCCTAATGTCGCTTTTTTGGGTTTATTCCCCTTTTTTTTTTTCGGGGGTTTGCCAAAAATTTGGGTGTTTGGGTACAGTTTTTTGCTTTGCAGGGGCTTTCTGGTCATCACTGGTTGAAACTTTCCCATTTTTTGTTGAAAAATTTCTTTATCCCTTTTCCTTCCTTTGAGGAATTTTTTCCTGGGTTTTCCGCTTGGGGATTTTTTTGAGTGTTTGGGGGTCTAAAACAAATCATTCACCCCAGTCTGTCTAAAAATTTTCTGTCTGAAATGTGCCGTCTTTTTTTCCTGATGAAAAAGGGGGTTTTTCCCTTTTGGGCTTTGTGTTTTTCTTTTTTGTTGGGCAATGTTTTTTTCTGGGGGTTTGTTTGGGGAAATCCAGGGTTAGTTTTTTTATTTGGATTCAGTGCCCAAACCCTCCCTTTTTTCCATGTCCCCCCGGGTTTTCCCTCACCTTTCCAAATTTTCTTTTTTTGGTTTTGAAACAGAAATCTTGGGGTTTAAAAATTTTACGGCTTTCTGGCTCTGTGTAGGGGGGAGGTACTTATTTTGTTAAAAAAGGGGGGGCCCCGGCGGGTAAAAGTCGCGGGGCACAGGTGACAGCTCATGCGGTGTTCACGGTGTCTTTGAACGAGAACCCCCCGCCGGTTTTTGTTTATCCCGTTTTCCACTTTTGATAAATTTTTGGGCTTTCCCGGGGCATTGTTTTTCCCCTGTTTTTCCACCTGACTTCGCAGAGCCCAAGGATGTGCCATTTATATCTGGACATCTCATGTGTCAGTTCTTCCACTTTGCCTGCAGCTCTTAGTGTTCGTACATTCCATGTGCCAATGATGGTGTTGTGTCTGGCACGAATTTTGCTGCGTTTTACATCAGTAGCATACTTTCGACATCTGTCCTGATGAGCAACAGAAGGCGCGGTCCTTGGTAACCCGGGCGACGACCGATCCGGTATGGAGATTCTGGCTGTCTTTGTCATAGGTGTGTCTTGGGCAAATCAAACCTGGCGGAGCCCATCCCTCTCCAGGTCGGATTTTTTGGTTGGGTTTACTCCCCACATGTGGCAGGTGGTACTGGGTTACATGCATTAGAAAAGGTAATTTTCCTTTTGTTGTACAAAATCTGGTATAAGAAAATTATTAGATTTTTTTAGGAGGAAATTGAGAAAAAAATGTCAGGTTAGAGGCCCCACAAAAAAATCCAGTTGTATTTGTAAGACTGCAGTGAAAGATGTTGCATCAGTCAGCGCTCATTGCTGCATGATTTATTGTCTGCTTTCATTTGTCCAACCTTTGTACTGTACCTCTCATGTCCATTTGTGTTAATTTTCTGCAAGTATGGAACTTCACTCGCAAATTTTTCTCTAAAATTCCAGTGCAGCAAATGTGAAAATGTATTTCAGCAGATCGCTAGCACTGTGATAGAACAGTGAGGTACAGGTGTACAAGTAGCAAAACGTTTAGCTTGTGAGTGGGGTTTTAGTGGTTGTAAAATGTTCACAAGCAGTTGTACCAAACAATACTTTTTTTAAACATTTTATTTTATGTGTATGCGTAAATCCATTTGTTGCTGGTGACGCTAGTCTTGTATTTAATGGGCCTGCCCTTTCCATTTTTCTTTTCATGTTGATCACAGCTTTTGACATTTGTACTGAAACATTTAGGATAGTTTTCTTAATTACCTAAAGGCAATGTTCTTTCATTTTTGGGGGGGATATTCAATTTGAAGTGCTGAGCGCAGAGTGAAGCAGCTTTCTGCTGATCATCATCTTTTTATAATTTTCTTTAAAACATACTGCCCTTTCCTTAATGAATTACATGATTCTTTTAAAACATGTCCAGTAAATGGGTGGTTTGGTTTTGTTGTTGGTTGGCATTTGATGTTTGAACATTTATTTTGGAGGCTTGAAATGTTTTTGCTTTACCTGGGTAGTTGTGTGATTGGTTTACTTGCATGTGGTGATTCCAAGCAATGTTCACCTTTTTCACCTTCAAATGGAGGATAGCATGTGCACGCAGCTTGTTACCTGTATCATGGGTTTTGTTGTCATAATGACCCGAATAGGATGGTATAAAATCTCTAACCTATCCTGTCTGTCAAATTCTTAGACCATGGTTTTGCATGTTTGACTTGTTTAAAGTGATGCCGTTAATGCCCTCGACTTGTTTGCTACCCCTTCTCCCGATTTCCTATTATTCCAGGGTAGTGTTATGTGCATTATTTTACAACACATTGGGTTTGAAGCTGTTTTCCAATTGATTTTACTCTATCAAAGGTGAATTAGAAACTATTTGCCAGTAGCATGTTAAGTTTTTAGCTTTTGGTTGCACATAACTTTTTTTGTTATAATTCAAATCCAGTTAAGCTTGTTCCAGAATTCCCAACTGGAAATGGCGTAGATAAACTTTTACAACCTTATGTGAAAAAGCCAAGCTTGCCCATCTGAATATGTGGAAAAAATGTGGCATGTTTAGAGGGTCAACATATGTTTATTGTAACCAGTGTTACTTCCATTTTTCATGTATTTCATAAAAGCCTTGTACAAAATTTTGTACTTTTAAATAAGTGGTGAGCACACACCATTGGCATTTGACTACCCAACTGACTTTTACCTGAAATACAAGCTTTACAACTCTGACATGGCAGATTTGTCTGCATGAAGTTTGGGCTGCTCTTCACAGGGAGAGTGCATCGCCACAAGAGTAGCACCACCCATCATTATTTTTCTTTACCTGTCTGCAATTGTATTTGCTTCCCTATCAGAGTGGCTTTTTTTTCTACAGAATTTTGCCAGGGACAACTCTTGTTGCCATGGGTTCATTTATGTGTGCTAAGTAATTTTGTGTAACACATGGGACCTTTTGTCTCATTTGAAAGACTAGCACCCAGACCACATGTCTAATGGGTTGGGGGAAAGTTTTTGGCCCAAATAGGAATCGAACCATCGCACACTTCTGATATGGAATTTTTGCTTTCTAGGCGGGCGCGTTTCCTGTAGACCACTGATCTGGCTGTAAAGGTAACATGGCTGGAATTAAACATTTTGCCACTAAAGTGTTTTAAAGGCATAATGGAATGACAATATTGTGGTCCGACACATTTTTAAACGTGTAAAGTCAAAACCAGTGTCAGTTGGTTGGTCATTGTCGTTGCTGGTCAGAGCATTGGGAAAAGCCTACCTCCCCCTTCAGCCCAAAAAGAAAGGCTGAAGTTAGGGTTGGGTAGCCGGCTCGCAGCTGAAATAAAGCAAAATGAGAAGGAAACAAAGAATTATTGTTTAAAAAAGCAAGCATGCATATTGTCAAAACTGGATAAAATAAAAAAAATGGACCAAGGTCTTTGTTCAGAGTTGAATGACTGTTTACAAGTGTAAGAGTATGAACCTAAGATCTCTCTCTCTCTCTCTCTCTCTCTCTCTAT
>JAQIHA010000751.1:0-5000 GCA_028751875.1 Rapana venosa
CATAATTTTCCCCTTTTTATAGTTACCTAAAAAATTTATTTTAAATAAGTAAATAGGTAAAGCATTTGTAACCTTTTTTTACATAACTTTTCAGTTTGATTTCGATGTGCCATTTTCTTCAATCCCGAAAACTTCAAATTGTTTTTTTGGATTCGATTTCATTGGCTTCCAGCTTCTCTTCCACCCGGTCTATTCTCTCTGCCATCAACTCTCTTTCCTCTCGGAGGTCTGTGATATCCTCAGTATTTCTGTCAACACTCACTTTCAGTTTGCTTATTTCTGTCGTAAGACGTCGGAAATGTATATCTTGCTCTTGAAATTTTTCTTCAAGTAATCGAAAGATATTTGAAGAGTGAAGCTGGAAACAGTTCATCAGCTGAGAAAATCTCCAGTCGACATGGAGAAGGACTGTTTTCTTCAGGCCCCGGGTTCAGTTCAATATCACTACTGATCAACTGAACAACAGTGCATAAACAAAAAGCCAGTCTTCGCGACACCCGAAGAAATGTAAACATGAACATTGTGTTCACCCGGCTTGACAGCCTACCAGTTAGCATGATGATAAAAATGGCTACTTATGTTTTGTTAGCAAATAGATACAAATTTTTTTAACAAATATCTGGAAAAATTACAAAATATTTAGCTTTGAATTTCGTACATCATGTGCCTTCTAGTGAAAACGCTCACTTTTATGGTCAGCACAAGCACAAGCATTACGAGTAGGCTAATATGAATACAGCACTAGCGTTTATGTCCGAAGTGCAAAGCCGTTTCACATTTACATTAATTTCTGTTGATCAGAATAATAGTTTTTGTATAAATTTCAATACTTGTTAGGTGCACTTCTGCACATGTAGGATACTCACGATCCCACAACAGAGGTTGGGATAAGAATCTTGATTTGTTTGCTTCTGGACTTGACTGGATTTTTTCAAAGTCCAAAAAATCAGCCGAGAGAGAGAGAGAGTGAGAGAAGAGAGAGAGAGAGAGAGAGAGAGAGAGAGAGAGAGAGAGGGAGAGAGAGAGAGAGAGAGAGAGAGAGACAGACAGACAGACAGACAGACAGACAGACACAGAAAAATTCAATATTCATGGTGATTAAACGAATGTTATTGCATTAAGGTTCTAACCTTAGGCAACATCTTCACAGACAACTTCGTAGGAATCATGTTTGCTCAAGAAGTCATACAAATTTTTGAGTTTTTATTTGTGGTCAACCACGATTTTCCACACTGTTGAAGTCTGTTTTATGAATTCTTGTTTTAACAATATAATAACAAGAAAGGAGAAAGCATACTCAATAAAACATTTTATAGACATTCTGTAATACCTTGGTGTATACCTGAAGACGTTGGACTTGTTGTTTTTTTAAGAAAAAAGGTAAGAGAATGGCATTTTCTGTTATGAGATCTGTAAGAAACGTTCCGTTTGTTATAAGAAGCAGTACCTAAGGATTTCATATCAGAGTACACGTTTGAGAATGGTGCTATTGATGTCAAAGTTTGGTGCAGGCTCAGGGGATTTGCAAAAAAACCCATTAACAATTCTTTAGTCTGTTTGCCATTCCAGTCCAAATAATATTTTCATGTGCACCAGGACTAAATATCCTCGACTTGTTTAGGATATGCGAGGTGTGAATTAGGTAGATCTTGAACAGCAGAGTCATCAGAATATTTTATCAATGGCGCAAAGATGGAGGCAGTGCAGTCGTTGGTATCATCTTCTTTGTCAAACGCTCAAACAGCAACTTCTGTTGTCTGTGATATGAGCAAAAATGCGTCCAACTGCCTTTAAGCGCCTGACAAGTCAGGCCCAGGGAATTCGGCTTCAGCATAAGAGAGAATTGTTATATTTTCAGTCTTTATGGAAACGGCAGCAAAACGGATCATAAAGGCAGAAAATAGACAAGAAGGAGATGACAGGAAGAAAAGGAACAAGGCAGAAACAAAAATGTGATAGAAAAACGGAAGTTATACTGACAGGCCGCCAGTATTCCCATGGGGGAAAGTCATTGATATAAAGGAGGAAGAGGATAGGGGACAGAACAGTGCCTGGTGGAGAACCTGTAGAAGTTGACTTTTACAAAGATATTGCCCTCCGAAATCAGACAAACTGTATCATATTCGTCAAAAAGCTCCTAAACCAAATAATAATAATAATAATAATAATAAGAATAAGAAGAAAGAAGAAGAAGAAGAAGAAGGGAAAAAGAAGAAGAAGAAGAAAGAAGAAAAAGAAGAAGAAGAATAAGAATAATAATATGGATGGAATTTATAAAAGCGTGGATTTTGTAAAGCAACAAATCAAAGCGCTCAGATGACACTTTTAATGCGTATGTATGCGGTTTTTTAAATGTTGTCATCTGTTCCCATGGCACACAATGGCCTACTTTTCGATCAGCGGAACAGGATTTAACGTAGTGCGCAAGATGTTTCTGCATTGCGTTCGCAACATCCAGGGCCTCGGTTTATAGTCTCTATCGAAGGATTTTGACATTCAGTTCGATTTTTTTGTCAAACTGGGAAGAAAGGGCGAGGCTGGGAATCGAACCCAGAACCTTACGGTTTACTTGTTGGCAGGCAAACGTCTTAACCATCCTGCCACCTTCCTCCATGAGCTATTTATTTGTTGACTTTCAGGTGTTGAAAGGTATTGACTTGTTGACTTTGGTGTTGAAGGTATTGACTTGTTGACTTCTAGGTGTCGAAGGTATTGACTTGTTGACTTTGGTGTTGGAGGTATTGACTTGTTGACTTCTTGGTGTTGAAGGTATTGACTTGTTGACTTTGGTGTTTAAGGTATTGACATGTTGACTTTGGGTTTTAAAAGGGTTTTGACTTTTTTGACTTTAGGTGGCAAAGGGAATTTGACTTTTTTGTTTTTTGGTGTGAAGTTTATGACTTGTTGACTTGGTGAAAGGTATTGACTTGTTGACTTTGGTTTGAAGGATTGATTGTTGACTTTGGGTGTTGGAAGTTTGACTTTTGTTCTAGGTTCAAGGTATTGACTTGTTGACTTTTTGTTAAAGGGGTTTTGACTTGTTGACTTTGGGTCAAAGGGGTTTTGACTTTTTGCCCCTTTGGGTGTTGGGGGTATTGACTTGTTGATTTTGGTGTTGAAAGGGGATTTGACTTTTTACTTTGGTGTGGGGTTCTGACTTTTTTACTTCTAGGTGGCGAGGTATTGATTTGTGTTTTGGGGTTGAACGTTTTTGATTTTTGACTTCTTGTGTTGAAAATGTTGATTTTGCTTCTTGGTGTTGAAGGTATTGACTTGTTACTTTTTGTTGAAGGGATTGACTTTGATTTTGGGTTGGAGGTATTGACTTTTTTGATTTAAGTGTTAAAGGATTGACTTTTTGACTTTCTAGGTGTAAAGGATTGACTTGTGACTTCTTGGGTTGGAGTTTTGACTTTGTTGACTTTTGGGTTAAGGTATTGACTTTTGACTTTTGGTGTTAAAAGTTTTTAACTTGTTGACTTCTAGGTGCAAAGGGTATTGAAATTTTGATTCTGTTTAAGGTATTGCCCTTTTTGACTTTTTGGTTTTTGAACGTTTGCTTGTTGATTTTAAAGGTGGCAAAGGTTTGACGGGTTTGACTTCTGGTGTTGAAGTATTGACTTGTTGACTTCTTCGTGTTAACGTATGACTTGTTATTTTCTAGGGGGCGGGGGTATTGACTTGTTGATTCTGGTGTCGAAGGTATTGACTTGTTGCTTCTGGTGTTGAACGTATTGACTTTTTGACTTCTAGGTGTCAAAGGTTTTGATGGTTATTTCAGGTGTTGAATATTTGACTTTTGACTTTTTGGGGTTTTTGAACGTTTTGACTTTTTGCCCTTCTGGGTGTCGAAGCATTTACGGGTTGATTCTAGGTTTGAAGGTTTTTAAAATTGTTGACTTTTTGGTTTTAAACGTTTTGACTTTTTTGTTTTCTGGGTTTTTCAAGGGTATTGATTTTGACTTCTGGGTGTCGAAGGTTTTGCTTTTTGACTTTTTGGTTTTTGAACGTATTGATTGTTGACTTTTTGGGGTTTTGAAGGTATTACTTTTTGATTTAGGGTTAAAGGGTATCGACTGGTTCACTTCTTGGTGTTAAAGGGATTGACTGGTTAAACTTTGGTGTTATTAAAAGAGCTGAACCCGATTTCCCATTGAATGTATTTAAGTGTTAGGAACAGGAGGGGCTTGTACGAAAGCAGAGGAAAGTCTATAAAGGATAGAAGCCAGGAGCCAGGTTTTTCATGTGGGGGAAGAATTGTGCAGCAAGGGAAAACGTAGTGTCTTGATGTTCTGATCAACCCCCACACACACACACACACACCCCACACACACAAAACACAACACAAACACCCACACACAAAAACCCCGCACACAAACCCCCCAGACACGCACGCAAGCACGCCGCAGCACGCCCCGCAAGCACGCACGCACATACACACAGACACCCCCAAAAGCACTCTCTCTCAAAAATTTCCCTCTTTCGGCGCCCACGAGCCGCAAAGGGGCCCCATACCCACAAAAACACATTAAGAATGCTTTAAAATAATTTGCAAATGGATTCTTGATAACTCTGTTTTCTTCCAGTCCTTTTTTTTCTTTTTCAGTTAAAACTATTTTTTTTTATGATTAGTGGGAAAAACCCCCATTAACTTTTTTGCATGCATATTTAACCTTTAAGAGATGTATTGTTTTAAAGAAGTAAGCAGTGATGGAGAAAATTTTGGGGAAAATAGTACAGGGGAAGACTGGGGAGGGGTTTTTTTTACTTGGGAGCACAGATTTCTTTGAAATTGTTGGTCTATAGCACTTTTCTTTATTTGCTGCTTTTTTTTTATCAGTTCTTTTATTTCAATGATAATGAAAAAAGAACATTTCCTTTTTTTTTTCATACGTTCTTGCGTGCATTTTGTCATTTTGTCTCCCCTTAACTGGGACACATGGGCAAACTCTTTCCCCGAAAAGGAACATGTTCTGCGTGGGTTCACACACAGACATTGG
>JAQIHA010000751.1:7500-13278 GCA_028751875.1 Rapana venosa
CCCTTTAACAACACCAGGGTGGGGAAATGAAAAAGGGCAAATACGGATTAAAACTTTTCTAAGCCCCCAGAAACAAATCACCCCTTGGTAAATGGAACGTTTCCTTTTTCCTACCAAATGCGGGAAAAAACAAAGAACTAAGTATGAGCTTCCCGATATTTAAATGGGGGCTTTATTTTGGGGCTAAAAAAAGGGATGGAAAAGATTTTTGGGAGACAGAAATGGGAAAAAGGGAAAAAAGATCTGGTAAAAGGGCCAAGAAAACATCACCAAAATGGAAATGGGAAATTTTTGCAAAAGGGAAGTATGGGGGGCAATTTTTCAGCTTTTACACCCTTCCAGCAGAATTTTCAGCATCCGGTGTCGGGGGGGGGGGGGGGGGAACCCCAAGGGGGGGGGGGGGTTTTCCCACAAAAAATCACCCAATATTGGGGGGGCCCTCCCAGAAGGGGGAAGGGGGAAGGGGAGGGGGGGGGAAAGGGGGGAAATTTTTGGGGAAGGGTCTGGGAAGGGGGGGGCCATTTTTAAGAAAATTTTTTTTTTAAAGGGGGGGGAAATTTTTTTTTAAGGGGGGGGGGGAAATTTTTTTTGGGGTTTTTAAAAAAAAAAAGTGGATTATTAAAATTTGAAAAGGGGGGTTTATTGGTTTTTTTTTTAAAAAAAGTGGAATTTGGGGTTAAAATTTTGGAATTAAAAAAAGGACAGGGAAATAAAGGGTTTTTGATTTGGGAAAACCCCAAAAACTTAAATTTAATTAAAAACCCCATCCCCCCAAGCATCAAGGAGACAACCCGGGATCCCAAACCAAGACCATAACCAAAATTTGATTTTATCTTAACACCAAAACCCGGGGCTTCAAATCCCGCATCAACAGACCCCGAAAAAAAAGAACATACCCTGGAAATGACAAAAGGAAGGACCACAAAACCCTTGTTGCTCGGAATTCAAAATGAAAAATGAAGAAAAAAAAACAGCCCCGCAAAACCCACGAAACCAAATTTGAAATTGACAAACCCGAAAAATCCCAAAAGTCGAGGAAAGGGCTTCCCCAAACAAAACTTGGCGGCCCTTTTTTTGGGCATTTAACCCTCCCGGACAATGACATCAAAAAAAACCCCCAAACCCAAAAAATTCAAGAGGCAATCCGAGAAACACAAGGAGGTTTCCGGGCGACAAAGAATAAACACCAAACCCCAAATAAACCCCCAATGACAATTTTTTACCCCCTTTCATACAAGAAAGCACTAAAAACCCAACCCCGGTCTTCCAACCCCCAAAAAACCGGGGAGGCCAACCCAAAACCCCGTGAAGAAATCAATGTTTTTAAAAGGGCCCAAAAGAATTATCCCGTGAAACAAAGTGATTAGATCGAAAAAAACTGAAAATTTGGGGAAAAAGTAAAAAGGCATACGACAACCCTGAAAAACTCAAAAAAAAAACCACTTTAAAAAAAACCAAAACCAACATCCTCTGAAGACAAAACTCCTTAAACCTCCTCACAAAAAAAGCTCAGCTTCATTGAACCCGGTTTGGTTTTAAAATTGTCAAACCGGGACAAAATACCCAAAACAAACCCGACAAACAGCAAATAGAAGAGAAAAAAGCAACAAACAAGAGCAAACCCCCCGCCCCTTAAACCTTTTAAATGAGGGAAGAATTTGGAAAAAAGCCATCCGCACTTACCAGTTTGGAAAGGGCCCCCCCGGACAGGGCCCAAAATACCAAAAGAGCGCCAAGCCTGGTGGGGAAACAAATCAATCACAAAAATGTTACACTATCGTCAAAGATTATGGGGGGAAAAAAAACATTTCCCCAAAAAATGGACAAAAATTTACCCCCATCATCCCCCCGCCCGGAAGGGGAATTTAACCCCCAAATTTTCCAAAACTTTTTAGAACAATTTACCCCCATCACCACCCAGCAAGATCAAAAGCTCAAAGTTTTTTTTTTTCCCACCAAGAAGGAGGCAGAAAAACCCTTGCAGAGGGAAAAACCAAAGGCAAAAAGGGGCACAAAACGAACAGATTTTTTAACTGCCAAAAATCATTAAGGGGAAAAAAAATCTCCAACCCTCAGAGAGACCCCGTTCCAAAAACTTTCATCGACCTTTAAAAGGCTTTTGACAGAGTATGGCCAAAGAAGGGGCCCGTTTTCAAGGGTTCCCCCAAAATGTATGGGATTTAAGAAAGACTATGCAATCCATTTCCAACACTATAAAAAAACCTGGGAAGGGAGTGCAGTCCCTTTTTTAACAATCATCGGGAAATACTTCAAAAACCCCAGTTTGGGGTCCGACAAAGGGTCCGTTTTTCCCCCAGCCCTTTTTCAATCTGTTCTTGGGAAAAAATCTGAAAAAAAGACCCTCCATGACTTCCACTCCCCACTCCATTGGGGGGCAGACCTCAACAACTTACGGTTTGCCGATGACTTGCCCTCATGGGGGAATTTTAACACAGAGCGCAAATCTTTCGACCAACTGAGAACAAGCGGGAGCATATGGGATGGAGGTGAGCTCGGAGAAAAGTAAAGTACTTGTGAACAGCACGAGCAATGCACCGCTAAAATTTACAGAACCCAACAACGGAGGAGGTAGATGCTTTTAAAATACCTCGGCGCTACACTCCAAAGGACGGGCGATCGACGACGAAATCAAAGTCAGAATCCGGGCACTTTTCCCATGACAAAACCCACCACCTATGGAAAAAAAAGAGACAGTTTCCCAATCAAACTAAAGCTCAAAAAGCCCAATTCAGTCAATCCTCTGTACGGAAGTAAAACCCGGACATTGAGCTGAAACACAAGCGAACCCAGTCTTCAAACAAAATGCCAAGAAAACTACTGGCATATTTGGGAGAAAACGAAAGACCAATGAATTTGTCAAGAGTCAAAAACACAGGGCGGTCCACAGGAACCCCTTCTCACCATCGTCAAGAAAAAAAGCTGACTGTTGCCACGTCCCCCCCACAACACCGCCCAAAACTTTACGCAGGGAAACACTCGAAGGTGGCAGAAGGGGGGGAAAAGACAAACAGTCAAGGATGAAACATAAAGAAATGGACCAGATAAGCTCGGCACTACTGCGCAGAGCCGGGACCGAGAGGGTGGGGGAGGCTTACCACGGAAATCGTCTTTCATTCTCCCCCACGACCCCCCCAAGGTCAGGGGTCTATGGATGAGATTTGAAAATTTTTTTAAAAAGTTTCTTTTTCGGTAAGTTTTCCCAGTCTGCCAGTTTTTTGGCTGTGGTCCGTAGGTTTGCATGTATGTGTTTAAATGTTTTCTTGGGGGAAATTTCTACAGTCTGTACTCATAAGTTCTTTTTCCCCCCATATGGATAAGCATGTGGTTTGTTTACAGTTGATTTACGACAGAACATTTTTTCCCCATCGTAATGTTTGGGCTTTTGTTCCCCAAGGAAAACGTGTTGTTCACAAAGGATTTGTGAGGAAATTTCTTCCCCATCTGTACACGTGGGCTTTGTCCTTTGTATAGCATGTGTCGTTTTTAAAAATTTTTTTGTGACGGGAAATTTTTTCCCGTTTGTACACATGTTGGGTTTTGTCCTCTATGTATTTGCATGTGTTTTTTAAAATTGATTTTTTAGGGAAAATTTTTTTACAGTGTGACCCAAAATGTGGGTTTTGTCTTGTGGATTACAGTGTGCATTAAAATTTGATTTTGACTAAAAGATTTTCCACAATGGGTACAAATATGTGGCTTTTGTCTTGTGTGTATTAGCATGTGTGCAATTAAATGTGATTTGCGATGAAAAGTTTTTCCACAGTGTGTACACATGTGTGGCTTTTGTCCTGTGTGTATGAGCATGTGTCTGTTTAAAATTGTTTTGTGACGGAAAGTTTTTCCAGTCTGTACACATGTGTGGCTTTGTCCTGTGTGTATAAGCGTGTGTGCATTTAATGTGATTTGTGACAGAAAGTTTTTCCACAGTCTGTACACATGTGTGCCTTTTGTCTTTTGTGTATTAGCATGTGTGCATTAAATGTAATTTGTGACGGAAAAATTTTCCACAGTGTGTACAAATATGTGGCTTTTGTCTTGTGTGTATTAGCATGTGTGCATTTAAATGTGATTTGCGACGGAAAGTTTTTCCACAGTGTGTACACATGTGTGGCTTTTGTCCTGTGTGTATTAGCATGTGTGTGTTTAAAGCTGATTTGCGACGGAATGTTTTTCCACAGTCTCTACAAATATGTGGCTTTTGTCCTGTGTGTATTAGCATGTGTGTGTTTAAAGCTGATTTTTGACTAAAAGTTTTTCCACAGTCTGTACAAATATGTGGCTTTTGTCCTGTGTGTATTAACATGTGTGTGTTTAAAGATGATTTTTGACTGAAAGTTTTTCCACAGTCTGTACAAATATGTGGCTTTTGTCCTGTGTGTATTAGCATGTGTGTGCTTAAAGTTGTTTTGTGACGGAAAGTTTTTCCACAGTCTGTACACATGTGTGGCTTTTGTCCTGTGTGTATTAGCATGTGTCTGTTTAAATTTGATTTGTGACTGAAAGTTTTTCCACAGTCTGGACACGTGTATGGCTTGTTTCCTATGTGGAGCACCTTGTGTCTGTTTAAATGTGCTTTTTTGCCACAGTGCTGTCCATAGGCTTTACACAAATATGGCTTGTGTCCTGAATGGATTAGGACATGCTTGTGCAAAAGGGCCTCAAGTCTAAATGCCTTTCCACAATATGGACATGTATATGACTGCTCTCCTGTGTGGATTGGCACATGTTCCTTTATATCTGACTTGTGGGGCAGCGCTTGTTCACTGTTTGTAGAGGCACATGTCCTGTGTTCCTTGTGGATGAATGATGGGCTATGATCAGAAAAGGTTGCTTCACATGACTCCCGACTTTGCATACATCTGTCTGAATGTTGTCCAGCGTGAAGTGGAGTAGACTGGTTGAAGGATGGTGAGATGTTGGATGCTCCACAACCATGTTCACTGACATGGGGCTGTAAGCCATGTTCCTGTAAAGTCAGATCATTATAGTTATCTTTATCACACTCTTTGCACGTGATTTCCATGGTTTTGCTCTGTAAATTGTGTGTTACACGTCTCTTGCCACCAGTGTCTGTGCTTTTTGGATGACTAGCAGACATGTCATATTTTGCTGCTTGATAGTTGTGTGTAGCTGGATTGTCACTGGTTACAGTGATGTCCTGACTGCATGAAATAAAGTCAACCCCGTCCCTTTCTGCAGCTGGGTTGTGTCTGTATTTATCTGTCTTGTTTTCATTTGGCTCAGAAACTGATGTCGTCCTGTCTTTGCTTTTTGCTGCTTTAGCATGGCTGTCTGACACATCACTTGTACTGCGAACAATGACTCCAAAGTCGTATCCAGTGATAGTGGAGTCTAACTGTGTTGTAGCATCGATGTATTCAGCAGTACTGGAGTCACACTTGGCTGTGTTGCCTCTGTATCCAGTAGTATCTTGGGTGTGTCCATTTCCTGTTACACATCCATTGTATACAGGTTGTATTGTAAAAGGCACCATTGTATTTGTACAGGATCTTGGTGATATCCTGAAGAAACCACCAGCATCAGGAACGTAGTGTGTGTTTTGACTAATATCTCCAGGTGTGCTGTTCATGCAAGCAGAAGTGCCATAGTTATAGTTACATCCGCTTGTGTTAAGCATGCATCTAGTGGTGTCATGCAGGCTTCCAGTTGTGCCATACATACAATCTGGTATGTCGTACATGTGCTCAGAGGTGTCATAGTAATTTTCCCTGGGATTCAAAATAAAGGGTTAATTCA
>JAQIHA010000752.1:0-13251 GCA_028751875.1 Rapana venosa
ACCTGGTGTACACTCACAAAGGACGGGCGATCGAGCCAGAAATCAAGTCAGAATAGCCATGGCAACATCTTCATGACAAAACTCACCACCATATGGAAAAGTAAAGAGATCAGTTTCCCCAATCAAACTAAAGCTCTACAAAGCCCTAATTCAGTCGATCCTGCTGTACGGAAGTGAAACTGGACATTGACTTGCTGAAACAGCAAAGCAAATCCAATCATTCGAAACAAAATGCCATAGAAAACTACTGGCATATCCTGGGAGAACGAAAAACCAATGAATTTGTCAAGAGTCAAATAACATGGCTGGCAGGTCCACAGGAACCCCTTCTCACCATCGTCAAGAAGAAAAAGCTGACATGGTTCGGCCACGTCACCCGCCACAACACTCTGCCCAAAACAGTACTGCAGGGAACACTCGAAGGTGGCAGAAGGAGGGGAAGACAGAACAAGTCATGGATGGACAACATCAGAGAATGGACCAGGATGAATGACTCGGCACTACTGCGCAGAGCCGAGGACCGAGATGGATGGAGGAGGCTTACCACGGCATCTTCTTTCATGTCTCCCCCACGACCGCCAAGGTCACGGGTCTGATGATGATGATGATGAACTGGGGGAACTGTACTGAAGCCAAGGTGCGCAAACGGTCACCCATCCAACTGGTAACCACGCTCGATGCTGCTTAACTTGGCTGGGGGAAAGCAAGTGTTCCGACCTCTGAGCTATCCCGTCCCCGGGGACTAGATGTAAAAAAGCACATGAGTGCTTATTCCATTATCCTTTATATAAAAGAATAAATAAATAAATTCATCAACACTATCACCATGAGCACTCACTGTGATTTAACATTGTACATGTTAAGATCGTCCCTAGAGTCATAATAAAAAAGTAGGATAATGGAAAAAATCATTTCAAGAAGTCAGTTTTCAATAACACAATAGCGATATACAATTAAAACATTCATACTTAGAGAGAGAGGAGGGGGGGGGGGAGAAGAGAGGATAATTTGGTATTATGCAAGGGAGGATATATTTACTTTGTTTCCAGCAGATCAAGTGTGGGTTTTTATTTTTGATGCATCAAGTGGGTGAAAAAATGACTTTTGAAGATTGTTAATGATTGGTGTTGTCTAAATGAGTCAGGAAGGGAGTTCCACAGCACAGGGCCTGAGTAAAGTAAGCTAGATTTGAACAAATCTATTCTTGGGATTGGGACACTCGGCTTTTCAGTATTTCTGGAATGATTCATTGGGAACTTGTCTTTTAAGGTTGAGGGAAAAGTTCCTGCCATTATCTTAAACATCATGAGGCCTTTGTTTAATTTTAGTCTTTGGTGTAGGGGAAGAATATTTAACTGAGTATAATCCACTTCTAGTAAGGTAGTCTTCTTCATAAGAACCAGTTTAAGAGCACGTTTATTCAGACTAATATAATGGTTTCATAGTGTTTGCACTAACAGAATCTCACAGGGTTGAAACATAATCTATTGAAGATTGTATATAAGCTTGAAATGATAGTTTTCTTGAATGAAAGTCAAGAAAATGTTTGATTTTAGTCAAATGGTATACTCTTTGAGACATTTATTTGCATAGATGGGATATCTGATGGTACCAGCTGAGATTTTCATTAATTGTTACTCCTAGAACTTTGTGGTGAGAGGCTTGTTCGATTGTTTCCTTTTCAATATGGATTGGACAAAGTTTATGACATAGTTTTTTTCGCTTTTGTCTGGTAGTGATAATCATGCATTTTGTTTTTTGGGGGTGTATAGACACGTGGTTTAGTTCAGTCCATTTGACAAGATCATCAGTGCATTTTGCAATGTCTTTGCAAGAGAGTTAATGTCGGTATGGCTTTTATGTATGGCTGTGTCATCAGAAAAAAGTTCGCATTTAGATTTGATATGGAGAGGAAGGCCCTTTATGTATAATAAAAAGATAATTGGTCCTAAGATGGATCCCTGTGGTACTCCATAATGAATGGGTTTTAGTGTGGATGTTGACGTAGCTATTGAAACACACTGTTGCCTGTTTATAAAATAAGAAGCAAGAAGTTCTAAAGTATTTGTAGAGAGATTATATAGGTGTAGCTTTTTAATGAGAAGTCTGTGGTAAATTGTATCAAATGCTTTTTTGAAATCTACAAATAATACTCCACAAAATTTATTGTCATGAATGTTTGACAGCCAATTGTCAACAAGACTAGTCAATGCCGTATGGCAGGAGCGATTTTTTCTAAATCCAGACTGATTGGGGTGAAGTTAGTTGTTAATATCTATAATGATGGACTAGGTGTTTATTCCTATGTTTTTTCCAAGGGTTTTGAAAGGTAAGAGATATAAGAGATTGGCCTATACTTTGAGGGATCAGAAGTGTCTCCAGACTTGTGGATCGGAATAACCTCAGCAGTTTTGAAGGAGTTGGGGAAATAGTTCTTATGAAGACAAAGGTTATAGATATGTGTCAGAGTGTCTGTAATAACTGGAGCTGAGAGTTTCAGTATTCTGCCATCTATTCCATCAAGACCACGCGTACCTTATTGTTTGAGGTGAGTCAGATAATTAAAGACCTCAGAAACAGATATGAATGGTATGTGGAGTTTTGATGGAATACGCTTTTCTTGGCAGTATTGTTTTAGTTCATTGAGATCATTGGACTTCGAGTTATCATTGTTAACTATGTTAGAAGAAATATTAATGAAGTGATTGTTTAGTTTTTCAGCAGAAATATCTTTAATTACATTACATTTGGAAGACAATTGATTATTTGTTATTTGGTTGATTGTTTTCCTTACAGTCTTTGAATTTTGTTTGGATGAAAGTAGATCTTGGAAATAATTATTTCCTTTTCTCTCGCCGTTTTGTGAGTTTATGGCATTTCTTAATTTTTTTGACTCTTCATGATATTTTTGTTCTTTTAAGATATCTCTAAGATAGCATGCTTCTTCTAGTTCCTTTGTAAACCAAGGCGGTTTGCGGACATGTTTGATCCTTATGGTTTTTTAATGGGGCATGTTTGTTATAGATGTCAGTAAAAACTTTTATCTAGAACTCAATGGCCAGGTCTGGTTCAGTAATATTGATGTTCGAGAGATGGAAACTGCTTAACTCTAAGTAAGAAAAGCTGCCATTATAATTTTGCAAAAGAAATGATTAGGGTTATAGTTGTATGGCCAGGTTTTTAGGAATTTTTGTTCTTTTTTTTTTACATGTGGTACAGACTGGGGTAGTGATCGCTAACAGTTATATACAGGGACACACATTTCTTGATGCTTTTAGGGCTAGATAAATCGCTTATCAAATATTGGTGTTGAATTTGATGTGAACTCTTGCTGGTGTATGTAATACTTGGTGTTAATGTGTATAAGAATGGATGAAGATAAGGAAGAAAGAGAGATCAAGTATATAATATGTAGGATGGGGGGAGAGTGCATACTTGATAGGGGTTAGCTAGGGGTGGAAGGTGCTAAAGGTGTTTAAATCAATTTAACTCTGTTGCCTCACCCCAATGTTTGTATTACTCAATCAGTCGACCTGTAGTTTGAAGAGAAACAAAAATTCCACAGGTGGATGGTTGGTTACTGAGAGAAGGGGAGGGGTATAAAAAAATACAAACAACAAAACCACAACAACCGAGGCAACCAGTACCTCTACAAGCGAGGCCAGCCATATAGTAAAGCACCTGTACAATAAAAGATGCCAGGACTATGCTAATAAGGACAAATAAATCAGCCCGTTCCTGGAAAAATCTGCTTTTTTTTAACAGGAAAGGAAAGAAAAAAATTTAAAAAAGAAATAGAAATGAGAAAAGAAATGATGTAGCACAATCAGCACTGTTCCAGAAAGCTTGGTCATGGTAAGGAGAATTGTCACTGGTTTGGCCTGTCACTGTTTGTTCCACTGCAGCATGGGTGGGGTGCGTTCGAGCACAGATAGATCAATTTTTTATTAAAATTAAAACTGTCACCAAATTGACATTTTTTTAAGGCAATGGGTAGCAGTGAACCAGGAATAAGTCTTGTAAAGATGTTATGCAGCTTCTAAATAATGATTGTTCAAGGAAGTGTTCATACAAAGATTGCCGTATGGAAGCACTACATAATCATGTTACACACAACACACACACAAACACCACACGTGAGTGTCACATTCGCATCATAGGTGCCCTGCATACACCCACACTACCACACACCCAACCAACACACACCCAACCACACCACACACCACAACACACACACTTAATGTGAAGTCTTGGAAGGTTGGTTAATTTATCACACGAGATAGAGAGTTCTAGTGTTAACCTAGACAGAAAAGTTAACGCTGGTTAAAGTCTGGTGGCGGACACTGCTGGGTAGTAGGGTGGGGGCTGGCGGTGTGGGAGGAGGTCGGGTCTCACATATCGTAGACGTGGGAGGGTATGTTAGTTGGGCCCAGCCACGTCTTCTGGGGTTGCGGGTAGGTTGGTCGTCCTGACATCACGTGATGACAAATAGGGTATCCAGGGACTGATACCCTATTTGAAGAAGAGGTAAGGCTTGTGTCCTCTGTTACGTCAGGGGCCGTTGTGTGTTAGTTGGGGCGGTCAGGAGAGGCTTGGCGTTGGTGTCGGGGGTGGGCGTATTTGAGGCTGTACGCTAACCTGTCTGTACCTTTGGGGCTGGAGAGGAAACGGGTCATAATAGAAATCTTAGGTGGCGCCCACTGGCGGGTTAGTTTCGTTGTAAAATACGGCAGTGTGGTTTTGCGAAGTGATGTTTTCTGCAGAACACCACTTTGGCAAGGAGAGAGACATATTGGCTATAATTAATGGTCTTTTTTAGAGGATTGCCGTTCCCATTGGGAGGTAATGGCCGATGCCCGCAGCCTGGCTTGGGGGAACCCACATGTTGCTATTTCTGATAAGTTGTGTCATTTATTGGTCTGTGATGATTGTTATATGTGCATGTGTTGATGCCAGTATGAAAGAGAGAGAGGACCGGGAGTCAGAAGAGACAGGGGAGGAGACGCACATGCAAACGCAAAACCAATTTTATTTTACGAGATATTTTTTTATTTCTTTGTTTATTTATACCCTGTAAGTCACGAGAATTTCTCTGCGTGAATTCGGGCTGCTCTCCCGGGGTGAGTGCATCGCACAAGAGCAGCCGCACCCCTTTTTTTTTCTTCTTTTGGGTCGCAACTGTATTTGTTTCCTAGAGAGATGAGAGAGAGAGTAGAGAGAGAGTACCTTAGAATTTGCCGGGGACAAATCTCTTGTTGCCGTGGGTTTTTTACGTGCGCTGAAAATTTTTGTGTTACATACGGGACCTCGGTTTATCGTTCTCATCCGAAAGACTAGACGCCAAGACTATATGGACTAATGATGGGGGAAAGTTTCGGCCCAAACGGTGCTACGAACAACGCAACACATGGACCGGTACCCCTTTTTGGCATTCTAGAATTAGAGAGAGCGCGTTCCTTAGGGGACCACGATCACTACAATAGAATAACTTTCTTCATCCAGCCTCAACATGAAAACAGAAGATAGCGATTGCAAGAAAAACAAGCAAAGAATAGACTGAAAATAATGAAGGCAGGACAGAACAGAGAAAGAGACAAGAAACACGGAAGCAGAAAGATCGAGAAGAGAAGAGACGAAGAATTAGAATGAGTAGAGAGGGACAGAGTGTGAGAGAGACAGAGGCGAGAGAGAGACAGCGACGAGAGAGAGCGAGAGAGAAGAGAAGATGAGGAAGAGTGACGAAGAGATGAAGGACGTAGAGATGGAGTGAGAGAGAGAGAAGAGTTTGAAGAGAGGAGAGAGAGAGAGGGGAGAGAGAAGATGATAGACGCACGCATACACAAAGATGACAAAAGAGGGCAAGAGTGGGGAATGATGGGAGATAGAGAGAGATTTTTATGGATTTTTATGATCTGATGATGATTTATTATTTTTATTTCGAGAATAATGGGGATAGCATTCTTGTGCCTTTTTTTAACCCTGTGTCCGTGGGTATAGGCTGTTTTGTAAATTTTGTCATCCAGTTATTCTATTGTACATAACCGATCCTAGCCACACAATGGCCTCTCTTCCGAAAAGCGGGAACGGGTTTTTTAAGTTGTGCGCAAGATGTTCTCTCCGTGCGTTTGCACCGGGACCTCGGTTTATAGTTCTCATCCGAAGGGGCTTTTTTTTTTTGGGGAGGGGGGGGGGGAGGGGTGGAGATGGTAAAAGGTAAGGTAAAGGGATTTAGAGAGAGATATATAGAGAAACCTATAACGTCGATTAGGGGGGCGAGGCCGTCAGAGCCCTCATTTCTATATTGGGGCGGTAGCCCATCTCTCTGCCTCGTGCTTTACCTTCCCTGACCCTTAAAGAAAGGCAAGGTACCCATTTACAGCTGGATGAACTGGGGGAATGTACTGAATCCAAGGCGCACAAATGGTTCACCCATCCAACTAGTACCCACGCTCGACAGCAGCTTAACGTGGCTGGGGAACGCGAGTGTTCGACCACTGAGCTTCTATACCGTCCCGGACTTTGATCATGGAGATGGATTCAGCTCTATTGATGAATGATGGAGGTTTCCCGTCGGGATCGAAGGATTGAGTAGGCAGGCAGGGCTTATCTGTCTGGATGTATCCTCATATGGGAGAAGGAGGCTGATTCCTGGATGCACAGCACTTCCCACAGGTGTTGCAAGGAAAAACGTCTCCAGAAGTTGCGCCCTGCTTCCCTTCGTTTCCGCTTCTCCTTAATGGCCGGTTCTCTTGTTTTAAAAATCTTTGCTGCCACTGCAGCTAGCATCCTCCAGCTGAGAACGATCAAGGGCACAGGCTTTTAAGGTTAGTCTTCAAGGTGTCCTTGAAGCGCATGTAGGGTCTTCCAAGTTTTTCGGAGGCCTTCCTTGCTGGCCTATAAATATGCATCCTTTGGGCTCCTGTGTCTGTCATTCGGACAATGTGCCTGTCCAGGCTTTCGATGCTGGGAAGGGGGCATGCACTTCTCTAGGACCTGGCGGTTGGAGACTGTCTTGCACTTTATTTCGAGATCTTTCGTAGGCAACTCTGGTTGAAAACTGCTCTAGTGTTGAATGTGACGGCAGTACGTCGTTCATGTTTACAGCAGTACAAACAAGGTGGTTCAGCAGCCAGCTCTGTAAGTTTTGATTTTTGGGTGCTGAGCTGATGCCTTTTGTTGTTCCACAGCGGTTGTTGAGTCTGCCGAAGCAGAACTAGCCTTGGCACTGTTGCATGTTATCTTCAGCATCAAAGGTTCCATTGCTGCAGAGGGAAGTGCCCAGGATAGCAAACTTGTCGACTGACTGATCTCTTGTCATCGAGAGATCTTAACTGCAGGTGGGGGGAAGGCACTGGCGTTCTTGTGAAATAGCTGGTTAGGTACATGGGATCGGTCTTGCTGAGGCTGTGGTGAGTCACGGCGCTGCAGGCGGTAGAGGGGGAGAACCGGTCCATAATGTACCTGTATGTCCTCATGGTGTGTGCGGCAAGCGGCGCATCATCAGCGAGAGGAACTCTTCAACAGTGAACTCACGACACCTCTGGATTTGGCATGGAGTCGCCGCAAGTTGAAAGTTTGCCTTTCAGTGCGAAACTGAATGTAGATGCACATGACACAGTCTGGAAGGGGCAAATACACCGAATGGCAGTGTAAGAGAATAGAGAAACCATCGCGGGGTGCCAGGGAACGCAGCCTGCTTCTCTCCATTTACCACAGGAAATGGATCAAATGTCCAGTATTTTTCTGTACTCTCGCCCTGCATTGCATCGTGGAGTGACGGCAATAAAACCCGCTTTAATAGGCTCTTTGGGTAACCAAACTTTAGGAGATTCTTCACAGCCCACGCGGGTCACCGTGTCAAAGCCTTTGGATAGGTCTCAAAGACCAGTGGAGCTCCATGTTCTTCTCACGGCACTTTTCTTGCCAACTGGGTACTGCAAAACCATGTATGTTCCTGATCTGAGCGGAAAACCGCACCTGTGCTTCAGGATGGACTGGAGAGAGAGAGAGAGAGAGAGAGAGTCAATCAGTCTGTTCGTCATTAATGCGGGCGAAGATTTTGCCGGCGATGCTAAGATGAGATTCACGGTGGTTGTGCAGCATGTTTTGTCTCCCTTCCGTTTGGAAATGTGGACAATTGATGCATCCGTGAAATCCTGGGGGACCTCCCCTTTCTCCAGATAGTATAGGCACAGGGCGGTCAGCTTGTTGTCAGCACCTCGCATCACACTTGTAAGATGTCGGCCTGAGTTTCCATCTCGCTCCTGGGGCCTTTTCCTGACGTTGTCAGTTCAGGGGCTTTCAGGTCTCGGCATAGAGATATAGAGAGAGAGAGGAGGGGCAGCTAGTGAAGTCACTGTTTAAGAATATACTGTATGGTAGCTGTGGGAGAGCGGCAATTGCGTCATCAGATACAGATGGTCTGTTAAGGAGGGTGTTGAGTGCTCTGCCCAGCGTGTACTGTAGGATGTCTTTGTCTGTATAGAGAGGAAGGGGTGGGTGGTGTGATGGGCGCCCCCGACCCCATTGCTGGTGGGGGGAGGGAAGGGTGGGGGGGGGGGGTGGGGGTATGGGGGTGGGGGTGGGAGGGGGAGGAGGGGTGGAGGGAGGGGGGGTGAATGGGGAGGGGGGGGGGGGGGGAGGAGGGGGAGGTGGGGAGGGGGGTGTGGGGGGTGGGGGGTGGGGGGGGCTTCGAGGAGAAGATTGGTGGGGGGGGGGGGGTGGGTGTGATGGAAGGGGGGGTGTGGTGTGTGTGGGGGGTGGGGAGGGGGGGGGTATGTGGGTGTGGGAGGGTTGTGGGGGGGGAAGGGCGTGGGGGTGGGGGGTGGTGGGGGTGAAATTCTGAGAAGGAGGGGGGGGAGGGGAGGTGGGGTGTGGGGGGGGGAGTGGGGGGATGGGGGGGTGGTGTGTGTGTGTGGGGTGGGGAAGGGGGGGGTGTGTAAGGGGGGGGGGGGTGGTTGGGGGGAGAGGGTGGATGTGTGGGGGGGGGGAGTTTTTAGGGGGGTGTTTAGAGGGGGAAGGGTGGTTGGGGTTAGGGGAGGGGGGGGGGGAGGGGGGGGGGGAGGGGTGGGGCAAGGGGTGTGTGTGGGGGTGTGGGTGAGTATGGTGGAGGTGAAGGGGGGGGGGGTGGGGGGGGTTAGGTGGTGTGGGGGTAGTTTTGGGTGTTGGGAGGTATGACCCCGCGTTTGTGGTTGGTGGGTGGACCGTGGATTGCTGGAGGGGTGGCTGCCGTGGGAGTGTGGGGGTACAGGAGGGGGGTGTTATCAATTATACAGTTGAAGGGGGGGGTGCGAGGGGGGGCGAGGAGTGTTTGGAGTGGGGTCAGGGGGTGAGGGGGACGGTTGGTGGGGGGAGAGATGGGGGTGGGGGTGGGGTGAGAGGGGGGGGGGAGGGGGGGGGGTGGGTGGGTGGAGCGGGGCGATACAATTGGGGGAGTTGTGGAGAAACACGATAGGTGGTGGGGGGTGTTAGGGGGGGCGGGTTGGGGGTGGGGTTGGGGGGGGGAGAAGAGAGGGGGTGGGGGGGGGTAGGTAGGGGAGGGTAGGGGCAGGGGGATGGGGTTGGCGGTCATGGGTGGGTGTAGGGGGGGAGTGGGGGGTTGGAGGGGGGGTGGGGGGGGGTGTGAGGGGAGTGGGAGCGGGATTGGGATGTGGAGTGCAGGGGAGCTGGGGGTTGTGGGTGTGGGTGGGGAGTGGGGGGGGGGTATATATGATTGTGTCGTGAGGGGTTTGTCCGCGCTTGGCGGTGGTGTGGGGAGGGGTGGGTGAGTTCGTCCTTTCCGTGTCAAAGGGGGGTGGGAGCGCGGGTGGGGCGTGGGAGGAGGGGCGGGGAGAGGTGAGGGGGGTGTGTGTCGGGGGGGGGATGTTCTCCTTCTTCATGATTTTTTATTTTATGTTATACTTTAAAATTTTTTGTGATTTTAAGGTGTTTGCCTTTGGTGGGATATTTCGTGGTGTTGGGTTATTTGTTATCTTTGTTACGAGGGTGTGTGCTGGTATATGATGAGGGTTGCTGTTGAGTATTTTAGTTGGGTGTGGTTTTTGGGTTTACCGGGGGGGAGTTTGTTTTTGTTTAGGTTGTACGGTTTTTTGGCGCGTGGGCCTGAGAGGTTTCATATATATATTCGCGATGAGGCGTGTTTTGACGGTGGGCTTTGAGATAGAATTCTTTTTGTGCAGTTCTAGAGTTTTCGTGATTTGTATTCTTTTATTTCATAACAAATTAATTATTTTTTCTGATGTTTTTTTGTTTTTTAGTATATGTTTACCTCGTTGGTTTTCCTTCCATCTTTGTTCCTTTTTTTTTTCCTTTCGCGTCCTTGTTTTCTTTTTTATTTTTTTTTTTTTTTTTTATTTTTTTCACTTCATTCTTTATTTTTTTTTTTTTCTTTTCAATTTTTTTTATTTTTTTTATTGTAAATTTATCTTTAGATCCTTAGATTTTGTTATCTTTTTATCCAAGGTTCGGACAGGGTTGATCTGTGGCTCTTGGCCCATATACAAGCTCGGGACCCATCATGGAAGGTCTTCATGTCATGAGCCGGTCAGGCAGCTGACTGAAGCTCTTCGGACTTTCTTTCCCACCGGATGTTCTTCATCTCACATAAGGCGCCGGAAATCAAAACCATTAATGACATTTTGGGTTTTCTTTTGACTTCGATTTCCAATAGTGCATGGTTTTAGTTTCTAGTTGTTTGAAGTAATTTTGCAGTTATGGTTTTTGTTGTTATGTGATATAATCTTATTCGTAGCGATGTGAACCTGTTCATTACTTCTTAGCAAATATTTCTAGATTTGGAGAGTTGGAGTAAGAGACGATCCTTTGTGAGGACGGGGGGTGGGGTATGGTCGAGGGTTTTGGGGGAGGGGATTATTTTATTTTTAATTTACATTTTTATTTCGAGGATAATGCAATAAGCACTCTTGTGGCTTTTAAAAAAAATATATTTAGGCCATGTTATGCAGTTTGTGAATGTTATAATAATAATATAAACTTATAATAATTATAATAATAATAAAATTTCAACTTATATAGCGCATATATCTTGCAAAGACAATCCAAAGCGCATGCATTCAACCTAATTCTTACACAGATCATGCAATCACATGATAAGAGAGAGAGAGAGATAGGAGAGATAAAAACAAACAGATTTTTACAAACATGTGCGAAGGCAGACAAAAGCTTCTGCAAAAAGTTCCTTTGCTGCAGGGGGAGCCCCCGGTAAAAAACGTCGACTGACCTGATCTCGTGCATCGATCTTACTGCAGGTGGGGGAAGGCACTGGCGTTCTGTGAAATACTTGGTTGGTACATGGACTCGGTCTTGCTGAGGCTGATGGTGAGTCCAAAGCGCCTGCAGGAGGTAGAGAACCGGTCCATAATGAACTGTATGTCCTCATGGGCGTGTGCGGCAAGCGCGCAATCATCAGCGAAGAGGAACTCTCTCAACAGTGCCTCAGACACCCTGGATTTAGCATGGAGTCGCCGCAAGTTGAAAAGTTTGCCATCAGTGCGAAACTGAATGTAGATGCCCCTGTCACAGTCTTGGAAGGCGTCAATCAGCATGGCAGAGAAGAGAATAGAGAACAGTCGTGGTGCCAGGACGCAGCCCTGCTTCTCTCCATTTACCACAGAAATGGATCCAACATGTCAGTATTTTCCTGTACTCCGCCTGCATGCCATCGTGGAGTGACGCAATCAGCTGTAATAGGCTCTTTGGGTAACCAAACTTTAGGAGGATCTTCCACACCCACGGCGGTTCACCGTGTCAAAGGCCTTGGTTAGGTCTACAAAGACCATGTGGAGCTCCATGTTCTTCGCACGGCACTTTTCTTGCAACTGGCGTACTGCAAACACACACCATGTCACATGTCCCCCTGTCTGAGCGAAAACCGCACTGTGCTTCAGGGATGACTGTGTTGGAGGCATGGTCAATCAGTCTGTTCAGTATAATGCGGGCGAAGATTTTGCCGGCGATGCTAAGAAGAGAGATTCCACGTGGTTGTCGCAGCATGTTTTGTCTCCCTTCCGTTTGTAAATGTGGACATTGAAGCATCCTTGAAATCCTGGGGGGACCTCCCCTTTCTCCCTATAGATAGGAACAGGGCGGTCAGCTTGTCTGTCAGCACCTCGCCTCACACTTGTAGATGTCGGCCTGGATTCCATCCGCTCCTGTGCTTTTCCTGACGTTGTCAGCTTCAGGGCTTTCCAGGTCTCGGCCTTTGTGGAGGGGCAGCTAGTGAGTCACTGACTGGTAGCTGTGGGAGAGCTGCAATTGCCTCATCAGATACAGATGAGTCCCTGTTGAGGAGGGTGTTGAAGTGCTCTGCCCAGCGTGTAAGGATGTCTTTCTTGTCTGTCAGGAGGGTGGTCTGGTCCAAGGTTCGGACAGGGGTTGATCCTGTGGCTCTTGGCCCATATACAGCTCGGAGACCATCATGGAAGGTCTTCATGTCATGAGCGTCAGCAGCTGACTGAAGCTCTTCGGACTTTCTTTCCCACCGGTTGTTCTTCATCTCACATACAGGCGCCGGAAATCAAAAACCATTAATGACATTTTGGGTTTTCTTTTGACCTTCGATTTCCAATAGTGCATGAGTTTAGTTTCTAGCTTGTTATGATGTAATTTACTGGCAGTTATGGTTGTGATATAATCTTATTCGTAGGTTGTGAAACCTGTCATTACTTCTTAGCAATTATTTCTAGATTTGGAGAGTTGGAGTAAGAGAAGAGCCTTTGTGAGGAAGGGGGGTGGGGTATGGAGAGGGTTTTGGGGGAGGGGATTTATTTTATTTTTTATTTTATTCTTTTATTTCGAGGATAATGCAATAAGCACTCATGTGCTTTTTAAAAAAAAAATATAGTCCCCTTGTCTATGCAGTTTTGTGAATGTTATAATAATAATAATAATAATAATAATAATAATAATAATAAATGGAACTTATATAGCGCTATATCTTGCAAAGACAAATCAAAGCGCATGCATTCAACCTAATCTTACACAGTCATGCAATCAATGATAAATAATCAAAAGTTTAAACAAACAGATATTTACAAACATGGTGCGAAGCAGACAAAATCTATGAAATAAAATTTCGATAGTCAAATGTTTTTCAAAAGCACACATACACTCGCACAGGCCGTATACTTTAGCAGGGTGATAGGACATGGGTTAGATATGAAACAGTTGTCACCCACTCCTACCGGCACACGATGGCCCCTCTTCCGAAAAAGCTGAAGGGATTTTAACCTT
>JAQIHA010000753.1:0-13257 GCA_028751875.1 Rapana venosa
TTTTTTTGTTCAAAAGGTTTGTGTGAGGTTTTGTGGGATGGTTTGTGTGACGGTTTGTGTCATGGTTGTGGCATGGTTTGCGTCATTGTGGGAAATTTTTTTGTCATGGTTTGCGGATGGTTTGTGTCATGGTTTGTGGGATGGTTTGTGTCATTGTGGAAACGTTTGTGTCATGGTTTGTGCGATGGTTTGTGTGACGGTTTGTGTCATGGTTTGTGCGATGGTTTGTGTCATTGTGGGAAAGTTTGTCATGGTTTGTGCGATGGTTTATGTGACGGTTTGTGGGATGGTGTGTGTAATGATTTTTGTGATGGTTTGTGTCATTGTTTGTGGGATGGTTTGTGTCATGGTTTGTGGGATGGTTTATGTCATGGTTGATGGATGGTTTGTGTGATGATTTTGTGATGGTTTTGTGGGATGGTTTGTGGGATGGTTTGTGTCATTGTGGGAAAGTTCGTGTCATGGTTGTGCGATGGTTTGTGTGAGACGGTTTGTGGGATGGTGTGTGGGATGGTTTTTGGGATGGTTTGTGTCATCGATTGTGGGATGGTTTGTGTCATTGTTTGTGGGAAGGTTTGTGTCATTGTGGGAAAGTTCGTGTATGGTTTGTGCGATAGTTTTTTGCGATGGTTTGTGAGACGGTTTGTGGATAGTTTTGGGGATCGTTTGTGTGACGGTTTGTGGGATGGTTTGTGTGATGGATTGTGGGATGGTTTGTGTGACGGTTTGTGGGATGGTTTGTGTGACGGTTTGTGGGATGGTTTGTGTGACGGATTGTGGCTGTTGTACGGGATTTCCCTTTGTTGACAGATGTGAAGAACGCGTTGTTTTCAAACTAGTTGTGCTCTTGTTTGTCTCCCTTTTCCCATGTGCTGTTAGTTGTCTCCCTTTTTCCCAGATGGTAAATGTTGCTGTGCTTGTGTGTTTTAAAGAACTCGTCAGTTAATATTCAGTTTTCTTAACGCCTAGTTTTGTTGCTTTGTTTGCTTCTTTGAGCACATCGATGAGTTGAGAATAAACTCAGGCATCATACTCTGTACGCTTTTGGCCTTCTCTCTTTCTGCCTTATTCTTTCAGTGATCTTCTGTGGGTCGTTTTGTTTCACGGTGGATTTGGTTTGTAGTGCGTTTTATTTCATTCCAAGGTCATTTTCTTGTGGGGTTTAGCAAACACAATTTTTGTGAACTTAAACGCATACACACACTCACACACACATACACACACATTCAAACACACACATTCACACACACACACACACTCATACATACATACATACATACATACATACATACACACACTTACTCACACACACACGCACGCACACACAACGCGCGCACACACACACACACACACACACACACAACTCAGAACATCTTGCATACACGTTTAAGCCAGTTCCGCTTTTTGGAAGAGTAGGCCATTGTGTGCCGGTGGGAACGGATGACAAAATTTACAAAACTGCATACAAACAGGGACTGGATGAGAAAAGCACACGAGTGCCTATTCCATTATCCTCGAAATAAAAGAATAAGAACAAAAATAAGGAACTGCGTGCTGAACAGGGCAGCTCAACTGTTGTTGTTGTTGTTGTTGTTGTTGTTGTTGTTTTGTTGTTGTTGTTGTGCTGCTGTGCTGCTGCTGCTGCTTCTTTAGAAAAGACACATAAGGCAAATGGACAAAGGAAACACATACGGCAATCGACAAAATTCACTAAACTACATACACACGGGGGCTGGATAAAAACAATGTGTGCTTACTCCAATATGCTCAAAGTAAAAGAATAAAATAAATAGAAATAGAAGAAACATTCCTGCTTCACACAGCATCCCAGTCCACACACTGTCCATCATTCTCATCACCTCAGACCCCAGGCATCAAACAGAAATGTGAGTACGCTTCAAGAATGCCAACTTTTCATTTATTCTCCATCTCTTGTCAACAAAACCGAGCCAAAGCCAAAGGAAAAAAGGAAAAGATCGCCAAATATCTTCCCTGCCAGGAAAACAAAAGCAAGTGTCGAAGTCAAAGGCGGAACAAACGCTATGGCACTGTCGGAATTCACGCAGGGGTTTATGTTCCATTCTTCTGACTTCTCCTGATAGGATTGTTCTGGAAAGTACAGAGGCAAATGATAAGCGCGCTTGCACACACACACACACACACACACAGAACTGAAAACTCTGAGCATGTTTGAATTAAATTGGCTTAGCCAACAATACGGAGTTCAGGTGAGGGAGGAAGCCACAAAAATCGCCCCAAATCCTGCAAATGCTAATGTACAAAAAAAAACCAAAACCCAGCTCTGGCTGTGTAAAAAATTTAGTGAGTAGCGAAATCCCCTGCCAATAACCCGCACATGAAATTTGTAATGACAATAACAGTGATTATATTGATAACAATAATAAGGATTATCATTTTCATTCCATATGGTTTAAGCAAAATGATATCATTACATAATCATAATAATAATATATGGAATTTATATAATAAATCATTATAACTTCAAATGACTACTGTGCCCCCACCCCCCTGGAAAAAACCGTACAAAACAACAACAAACAAACCTACCCCCCCCCCCCCCCCCCCCCCCCAAACCCTGCTAGCAGACACACCGCTTCATTCGTGCTAAAATAGTGCGTTCTCTGATGGGACTACAACAACATAAACATGCAGTCAACCAACCAACCAACCAACAAATAAACCAACCAGCCAATCAACCAACCAAAATAAGCAGCCAATCAATAAACCAGCCAATCAATAAACCAACAAATAAACCAACCAAGCAGCTAATTAACCCAACAAGCAACCAAATAACCAACCAACCCAATAACCAGCCAATCAACCAACCAGCCAACCAACCAGCCAAGCACACTGACGACAGCAATGTTGACGTACAGTACAGCACACAGCCTGGTGGTTAGAGTGATGCGTTCGTGATCTGCTGACCCGGGTGCGAATCTTGTTCAAGAGGATTTTTCCTCTGGAGTTAATATCAGTGCCCACTCCACTCCCCTGAAAAGTCCTACAGATGAGACCATAAACCGAGGTCTCGTGTGCGAACGTATGCAAAACATCTTGCGCACAGGTTAAAACCCGATCCGCATTTCGGAAAAGTAGGCCATTGTGTGCCGGTGGGAACGAATGACAAAATTGACAAAACTGCACACACACGGGGGACTGAACGTAAAAAAAGCAGATGAGTGCTTATTCCATTATCCTCAAAATATTAAAGAAGAAGAAGAAGAAGAAGAAAAGAAGAAAAAGAAGAAGAAGAAGAAAAAGAAGAAAAAGAAGAAGAAGAAGAAGAAGAAGAAGAAGAAGAAAAGAAGAAGCGATGAACAATAACAAGAAGAACAAGAACAAGAAGAAGAAAAAGAAAACAAAAGAAGAAGAAGAACAAGAACAAGAACAACAACACCACCACCACCACCACCTCCAACAACAACAACCACAAGAAAGCCCTCTCACTATGACAGAGAGCAGAGGGTCAGGTCAGGTCAGGTCAGGTCAGCCCCAGCGATAGCGGGAGTAGCGGCTTGGCCTGCTGCTGGTGCAAGGGGGGCAGGCACAGCCTTTGGGCGCCGCCTGGCCTTGTCTGCACTTCTTCCCGCACACCCAGGGCAGACAGCTGCCTGAACACAACAGCCAGAAACCATGGCCATGATTGGGGGGGGGAGGTGGAGGAGGAGGAGGAGGAGCAGCAGTAGTAGTAGTAGTAGTAGTAGTGGTAGTTGTAGTAGTAGTGGTGGTGGTGGTAGTAGTAGTAGTAGTAGTAGTAGTAGTAGTAGTAGTAGTAGTAGTAGTAGTAGTAAGTGGTGTGGTAGTAGTAGAAGTAGTAGTAGTAGTATCGTCGTCGTCGTTTTCATCGTAATATAGTAGCAGTAGTAAAGTAGTAGTAGTCGTCGTCGTCGTCGTCGTTGTAGTATAGTAGTAGTAGTAGAAGTAGTGTAGTAGTAGTAGTATAATAGTAGTAGTAATAGTGAGGTGGTGTGGGGGTAGTGGTAGTAGTAGTGGTAGTAGTGGTGGAAGTAGTAGTAGGGTAGTAGTAAGTAGTATTAGTAGTGGTGGTGGAAGTAGTAGTATTAGTAGGGTGTAGTAGTAGTAGTAGTAGTAGTAGTAGTAGTAAATAGTAAGTAGTAAGTAAAAACAGTAGAATAGTAGTAGTATAGTATCGTCGTCGTCGTCGTTGTCGTCGTAGTAGTAAATAGCAGTAGTAGAAGTAGTAGTAGTTTGTAGTAGTGGTGGTGGTGGTGGTATGGTAGTAGTAGTAGTAGTGGTGGTGGTGGTGGAGGTAGTGGTAGTATGTAAGTAGTGGGTAGTAGTGGTGGAAAGTAGTAGTAGTGGGTTTGTAGTAGTTAGTATAGTAGTTTGTTTGTATGGTGTAGTGGTGGTAGTAGTAGTAGTAGTATATGGGGGTATGATAGTAAGTAGTAGAAGTAGTAGAATAGTAGTAGTAGTAGTAGTAGTAGAGTGTAGTAGTAGTAAATAGTAGTAGTGGTGGTGGTGGGGTATTAGTTTAGTAGTAGTAGTTTTTTGGGAGTAAATAGTAGTATAGTGGGGGTTAGTAGTAGTAGAAGTTAGTTTGGTAGTAGAGTGGGTAGTAGTGGTGGGGTGTGTAGTATAGTATTTGTTAGTAGTAGTAGTATTAAGTTGTAGTAGTAGTAATATGAGTGTGTGGTGTAAAATAAAATAGTTGTAGTAGCGTTAGTAGTGGTGGTAGTAGTAGAATGGTAGTATAGTAGTAGTAGAAATTAGTAGAAGTAGTAAATTAGTAGTATGTAGTATAGTAGTAGTAGTATAGTAGTAAATATTATAGTAGAAAGTAGTTAAAGTAGTAGAAGTATAGTAGTAGTAGTAGAAGTATAGTAGTGGTGTGTGTAGTAGTAGTAAGTGTATATAGAGTAGTAAATAAGTAAGGTGTTAATAGTAGTAAAAGTGTAGTAGTAGTAGTAGGGGGGAGTAGTTAGTAGTAGTATATAGTAGTAGTTTGTAGTAGTAGAATAGTAGTAGTGATAGTAGTAGTAGTAAAAAGTAGTAGTAGGTAGTAGTGTGTGGTCCCTGTTTAGTAGTAGTATAGAATAGTAGTAAATAGTAGTAAGTATAGTAGAAATAAAAGTAGTATTTGAGTAGTAAGATATAGTAAGTAGAATAGTAAAAGTAGTAGTAGTAGTAGTATAGTGGTGGTGGTGGGGTGGTAGTAGTAGTAGTAGTAGTAGTAGTATAGTAGATGAGTAGTAGAATAGTAGTGGTAGATAGAAATAAGTAGTATAGAAGTATAGTAGTGTTGGTTGTTTGAGTAGTATGTAGTAGTAGTAGTATAGTAGTATAGTATAGTATAGTAGAAGTAGATAGTAGTAAAGTAGTAGTAAGTAGTAGTAGTAGTATGAAGGGAGTAGTAGTAGTAGAGTAAAGTAGTAGTAGTTTGTAGTAGTAGTAGTAGTGGGGTGGTGGTGTGTAGTATAGTAGTAGTAAGTAGTAGTAGTAGAAGTAGTAGAAAGTAGTAGTAGAGTAGAGAAGTATAGTATAGTAGAAGAGTGATAGTAGTATTTAGTAGTATGTATATAGTATTGGTGGTGGTAGTAGTAGTATTAGAGAGATAGTAGGTAGTAGTATAGTATATAGAGAGTAGTAGAATAGTATAGTGTAGTAGTATAGTAGTAGTAAGAAGTAGTAGTAGTGTGGTGGTGTAGTAATGAGAAAGGGGGAGTAGTAGTAATATAGAAGTAGTAGAGATAGAGTAGAAGTAGTAGAAATTAGTAGTAGTAGTAGAAAGTAAAAAGTAGTAGTATGTATAGTAGTAGTGAAGGTAGTAATAGTGTAAAAAATAGAGTAGTAGTAGTAGAGTGTAGTAAGAAAAGTAGAGTAGTGTAGTAGTAGTAGAGTATAGAATTAGTAGTAGTATAGCAGTATAGTAGAATATAGTAGTAGCACAGCGGGTGTTGGGGTGTGGCAGTAAATGTTTTTGCGCTCCTCTACTTGCTAAAACAGCTGTTTAAAATAATAAACACGTTTTTTGCTTTTTTTAATATTGGCGATTTTACACAAAGACAACACTGTCCCATCACAGCCCGGGCGCTAAGCAAGAAATCACTTTTTTAAAAAAAAAACCCAACAACCCAGTTTTTTGATGACAAAACTATAGTACTTGTAAAATAGTTGTTTGATTGCATTGTTTGTTTTTTTTTCAATAAAATTGTGTTGTATTGCCTGCATTGTTTTGTATTGTTTTCATATAAATTGTTGTATTGCACTGCTTTGTATTGTATTTTTTTTCATAGAATTGTTTTGTATTGCACTGCTTTTTATTGTTTGTTTTCATAGAATTGCATTGTATTGCTTGAAAGTATACCTTTAAAATCAGGGCAGTTTTTCTCGTGGAAATGGTGCTGCCATGTCGGGGAGAATGCGTCGCCCTTTTTTTTTCCTTTTTCCCCGTCTGCTTATGTATTTTTTTCCCTATCAAGTGCTTTTTTTTTTCAAACCTTTTGATGACTTGGAAAAACACTGCGGGAGAAAAAACCGCAGACGACATTTAGGGGGGGTTGCGGCTAGGGGAAAAATCGTCCTAGACAACGAAGCCGATTCCAATTGGGAGGGGTTCGACCCCCCTTTTGTGCCCGAAATTAAACCCCCCCCCCCCCCCCCCTCCTTATTTTCTACCATAGGGGTGGTCTTGGTGAAAATCTTTGGTTGAACAAAAACCGAATCCCTGTGCAGCAGGCATTTTTAGCGCATGTTAAAAAAACCCACGGAAACAAGATAGGTCTGTTTTTTGTCCATTTTTGGTGAATTCTCTACCTTTTTGTCCGTTTCGTCTGTATGTCTGTGTAAATGCCCCCTTTATTGTCTGTCTCTTATGCTGTGTGAAGTGCCTCGTTCCCCTACTGAGTTCTGGAGTTTTTCTTCTGCTTTCAGGATTATTTGTTAAAAAGTAAACTACACAAAAAAACCCTTGTTTTTTTTCGAAATAAAAGAGAAAGGGGACAGAAAAACAGAATCGCTATTCCCAAACAGCAGTCGCCGGGAAAAAAAGCATTTTCATTTAAAGCGCACACAAAACGCCCAAATTTGGCCAAAACGACAGCACCAGTGCGCAAAAAAAAAGCGCCGTCCGCGAAAAATGCTGTCCGTTTTACAGCTGTCAAAAAACACTGGCGCGGGGCGTACCTCTCTTTTTTTTTCCCTTTTGTTCAGGCCGGATAAAAAAGTAGTGAATGCTTACCTAAACCTTAAAAACAAAAGTTTATTAATTAATTGATTGATCCATTCATTCGTTCGTTCGATCATTCACCCTCTCTCCCTCCCTCCTCCCCTCTTTCTCCCCCTGCAGTCATAAGTGTACCTACCCTGCTATCGTCTTCTTTATTGGGCACAGATTGTTTTCACTGAATTTTGTTTCTGCTGGAAACTTTTTGCTATGGGGCTTTTTTTAAACAGAATGACTTTCGCGTGTGAGTGTGTTTAGTGTGTGCGCGAGCTGCGTGCGTGGGGGTTGGGTTCGTACGGGTTTGTGCGCGCGCGCGCAAGCGTGGTGTGGGGGGTTGTTGTAAGAAATTGGTATGCGCTTTGCAAAAGTGACTTGACTGAAACATGTTTGTGTTTTTCTGTAATGGAGATTCCCCCCAAAACCCAGTGCCATTATTCCATAACAATTTAATTTTGTAAAACGCAGAAAAATTCGTGCCAAAACAACACCATTTGGGGGCACATGGAATGTAGGGACACAAGGGCTCGGCAAAGGGGAAAACGACACATGAGTGTCCAGAACAAGGGCACTCCTTGGGCTCTGCGAAGTCAGGGAAAAACAGGAGAAACAACGACCGGGAAGACCCAAATTATACTACAGTGGAAAACAGGAAAAACATGAACAGGGCTGGGTTTCTCGTTCACAAAACACCGGGAACACCGTCATGACTGTCCCGGGGTTTCCGCAACTTTTTACCACCGCCGAGAGAAACCCCCTTTAACATAACAAATTTACAGCATACCCCCACATCAGACGGGACAGATGAACCGTAGAAAAATTTTTATGACCACTACAAGGGGTTCTGAAAAAATCCAGAAAGACATCCTTTGTGCAAGGTGACGGGAACCCCAAAGGGTAGGAAAGGCTGGAAAGACTGGAGGGCGTTTTGGGCCACATTGTAATAACCAATAAAATGAAAGAGGCTTGAGATCCTAGAGTTTGCAGAACAACCACCCCCGCTAGTGAATACATTTTGGCCCACACAAGATGGACATGGCAAGCCAAAGGGGAAACACCACAACCAAATAATTACACAGGGTAAAAGACGTTTCAGTCCACGTTAACATCGCAAGACACAAGTTTTCCGGGGCAACATGGGGAGTGTCATGATTTTGTGAGATGACTTTCCCGACTCGTCTAAAGAAAATCCAAAAGGGGAACAACATCAGGATAAAATTGACCTCGAAAGCTGAAGGACCCAGAGGACTAAAAATTTTTTCAACAAGGATAGTGGAAAGTTTTTCAGCACCACTTGTAACTCAGACAAAAACACGACGAAAGTTTCAAAACACATGACTGAAACACAAACGACTTCTTTTGGCAAACACCCCATCAAAAAACCCTGGGTCACACCTAACTCCTACAACTAAGCGACAAGCGAGAGAGTTTAAAAAAAGAAAAAAGAAACAAAAAAAGAGCAAACAATATAGGGCATCAACAAAAGAAACAGGAAGTCCATGACGGGGAAAAGAAAAGGGTCGTGAGCAGTGCCAAGACATTGAAGAGAACACAAGAAAAAAAAATAGCAAAAAGTATCATGGGGAAAGACCTGATACACGAAAAAGAGAAAAGGTTTTAAAAATCCCCAAAACAAAAAAAGGGGAAATGTCTCACTGACGACCAGGATATTCTGAACAATGGAAAAAACTGCTCCGACCTGTATAAATATAGAACCCAGGAATCCAGAAGCCTTTAAATTTCCCAAAGCAAAAACACGACGCACCCTACCCCGAAAGAAGTGGAAACACAGTCCGTTCGCTGAAAAAGGGGGAATCAGCAGGGGGTACAACATTCCACTGAGTTTTTTCCAAGCGGGGGGGAACCCGATCACGCCCACTAAGAATCTGCAACAAGGGCTGGGAGACAGGGAAAAAGGCCCAAACCAGGGCACAGTCATCATCACACCCTCCCCAAAAAGAAATCACAAAAATGCCCCTAATTACCGCACAATCAGCCCTAAATTTACCCAAGCAAGGCATGCGAGATAATATGAATAAACTGAAACCACAACAGAGACCATCATTTCTGAGGAACAAGCGGTTCAGAGCAGGGCGCAGCACAACAAACAGATATTAACCCGAAAACATTGGGGGCGGTACCTTCAACATCAACAACCTTTACCACATTTTTCGATTTTTTAAAAAGGCTTTTACAGGGGGGGGGCATGCACTTTTTGGGCAACCCATTTGTACGCATCATCAAAACCGATCAAATCATCAAACGCTGTACAGCAGGCCCCCCGGCAGTGACTACAACAAAAACATTGGAGAATGGTTTTGAACAACTTGGGGTAAGGCGGGGGTCTACTTCAACCCCCCTCTTTTCAAAACTTCCTTGAAGAAAACATGCTTGCACGGGAAAATCTGAAGGAACATCAGCTTGGGGCAAAGATCACAAACCTCCGCTTCGCAATGACTTTAGGAATAAAAGGATCAAAAAGAGCTTGCCCCCTAACAAAAACTTTAATAAGCCCCCAAAACATACGCAGGAAATCATGCAGAGAAACCAAACTGATGACTAAAACACAACGGGATTAGCACGAATCAGGTTAATGAACCAAAGCTGGGAAAAAGTTCAAAGTTCAAGTACCTGGGAGCCATTTTTACAGACCCGGGGTCCAAAACCAAATATATGCAGGGCTGCACGACAATAACAGCTTTGGGCCCAAAAATAAACCCATCTGGGGAAAAATAAAATATTCACTTACCCAAGTCAGACTGATCCCCCTTTCAATCCATATTTTTGTATGCAGACAGGTCATCCCTTAGACTGGTTCCTTTACCGACTTACAAGACCACCCATCTGTATCTGTCACAATGAACGGTTTCTGATCATTCTGCCATTCTTTTCTTTCTAATATCGCAAAGCTATCAAAAAGAAAAAGCGTGCACCCATCCAACTCGGGTCTAACAAATACAGCCAGAAAAAAAAAAAGGGTGAAAGGGGGCGCAGCGCAAGTGGCGACGCGTTCCCCCGCCTCCCCGGGGAGACACCCAATTTAAAGGAGAGAAATCGCCATGATTTAAGTGGTAGAAAAAATCTGAGCCTTGATTTTTTTGTTTTACAAGATCACGTTAAAAATCCATAATTTTTTTATTTTTATTATTTTTATTTTTAAATTCTCTTCCCAAGCGCTGAACGCCTGCCACAAACCCCGACCATACGACCTTCAAAACACTACAACACTGTTTTTACCCAACTCTTGATGGCATTGCACCTTCCACTGCCTTTTCCGCCTGATAGGCCTGTCCCCCGGGAACACTCAGATACCGGGGTAGCAAAGCCAAACGCTGAAAACTAAGCGCATGGCGAAAAAGAAAAACTGAAAAAAACAAACAGTCTTGCGAAAACAAATAAACAAATAAAAACCCTGATTCTTTCTTCCGTGCAACAGAGAGTGACAAAAAGACATACCCCTCTTACAAGCATTCCACAAAACACCCTCCACCCGTACGTCTTTACCTATACACCCCTTCTTGTACCCTCCGTACTGCGATATTTGGGCTTACGAAACCTAGATCAAAAAACCCGTTGCCGTCGCTCTGTTTCGTTTCTGGTCCATTGACGGAATGACCTACCTCTCTCCCTTCCCCCCCAAAAGCCTACTTATGACATTTTTAAATCCACTGAGACACATTTTTTCCCAATTCTGATTTTCCCCCCTCTATTTTATCTCAAACATCTCTGCCTACAACAGCCAAAATCCCATCACCCTCCCCAATGTTAATCTTGGGAGTGTGTGGTGTGGTGTGTGTGTGTGTGTGTGGTGGTGGTGTTGTGTGTGGTGGTGTGTGTGTGTTTGTGTCACGCGTGTAGACATTTAAAAATTTGTTAACTCTGTTGATTTTTATTGGTTTTAGTATGGGGTGTTAATCTAAGCTTTGTTTTCTTTTGAAAATAGCCTTAAAATTCCATTATTATTATTTTTAATTACATTTCACGTAATTCTTCTCTTCCCTTTCCCTTTTCTATCATCCCATCCATCCCACCAACCTCCATTAACAACCACTACACCATCACACCATCCATCATACGCCACAAATCCCCACCATCATCATCACACCATCATCATCATCATCGCCCCCCACCATCATCACCACATCGTCCCCAAACCATCATCATATCATCATCATCATCACACACCATCACGCATCACCCCCATCATCACACGTCTTCCCCTGCTTCCTTTGAGGCACAGGTCTGGCAGCCCTTGGAACCCTGTAGCCGCGGGGGCGATGTTGCTGCACTTTACTAGACACGGCACTGCACGGGCGTCACAGCAAACTAGTCTATATAATAATAAAATCATACATAAAAATTTATATATAATATATATATAATAAAAAAAAATATATATATATATTAATTTTTTTTTTTTTTTTGGGGACGGGATAGCTCAGTGGTCGGACACTTGCTTTCCCCCACCAAGTTAAGCAGCGTCGAGGTTTTTTACCATTGGAGGGTCCGTTTGGGGCCCTTTGGGGTTCAGTACATTTCCCCCCCAGTCCCCCCACTGAAAAGGGGGTACCTGCCCTCTTTAGGTGGGGGAAAGGGTAAAGAGCGAGGAAGAGAGGGCGCCCCCCTCAATATGCCCCTAAGAATGAGTCTCTATCCCGCTCCCTACGACCTTAAGGGGAGGGGGCACCTTTCCTTTTACCTTTAAAGTAATGAAAAATACCGCACCCCCGCCACACACCTCTGTAGGTGGGGACGGGGTGGGCGGTAGAAGTTTAACTACCAACCCTTGTTTAGAATGGTCCTATTTTGAACCAATTCTTTTTTTCCCGGGAAAAAGGGTAGGGACTGTACGCTTTTTTGTTTTTGTTTTTTTTTTCCTTTCATCCACCCCATGTGCGTGTATTTTTGAACTTGGCCTTTAAAGTGTTGGGATCTGCCACAATGTCCTAGGAATGCGAAAAGCAAACAAAATGTAAATTGCACAAGGGTTCTGCGTGGGCTTTTGAGACGGGGCACCTGTAACTTTTGTAAGGACTTGGGGGAAAACTGGGGTCGCGTCGGGTACTCTGGGGCCAACCCCCCGGCACGTCACTGACAGGGGGTTCAACCCCCCCTCAGGGCCGCAGAAAAACAAACAGACAGACAAGACAGAGGGAAGGGAGACAACAACAGGACAGAGACAGACAAAGAACAGACAGACGATAGAGACAGAGGCGACAGAAGACAAAAAGACAGCAGAACAGGACAGCAGCAGAAAGAGACAGAGACGGACAGACGAAAAAGACAGAGACAGACAACAGAAAAAGACAGAGACAGACAGACATACAGAACAAAGACAGACGACAGACAGAGACAGATACAGAGAGACAGAGACAGAGACAGACAGATAACAAGACAGAGACAACAGACAGACCAGAGAGACAGACAGACACAGAACAGACAAGAGAGAACAGACAGAGACAGAAACGAGAAGACAACAGACGAAAGACAAATACTGACTGACAACAGACAGATAACGAGTGGGGTTCCCTGGGGTTTGGGGCCAAAGCCCCAACAAGGCGGGGGGACATGTGACATGCAACCGTGCAGTGCCAGTCCCCATTTGAGACAATGAAGACAACCACCAACTAACAGTATAAATGACAAAAACAACGTATTTTTAATTCTAACCTTATTTTTCCATTAAAAAAAAAATGCTTTAAGTACGTCACATGAGCACACATAAATTCATAATCTGAATAGGATAGGGTCTTCATAGAAAATACCCCCCAAACTTTAAGACATGGAACTAATCTAGAATACTTCAAAACTGTCGCTATTTTTGGCTTTGTGTGTGTGTGTGTTGTGGGCTGTGTTTATTTTTTCTTTCCTTTTTAGTGCCGGGTTCCCGACCCTACAACATCACATCACGGCCAATAAGTGTTTTGGGGAATTCTACTTTTGAAATCTGTATACCTCTGTTTTTTTTTCCCAACCGTTGAACGAGTCACTTTTGCTGGGGCCCAGCCTTGACGCCTTTGATGGGGGGGTCAAAACTGTATTCTTCGGGGATC
>JAQIHA010000754.1:2500-13253 GCA_028751875.1 Rapana venosa
TGCCTCATCTTCTGTGACGTCCCCCATCCTGCTGTTCCCACGCCGCTCATTCCAATCTCTCCATCCCTGTCATACCCAGATTCGCTATGTCGCATCCTCAGAGTCGGAAGTCCACAGGGATCCTGTCAATGTCAGGTCGATATGGGGCCACCAGCCAGAGGGGCCCTGCACTGCTGCTGGGTCACTTTGGTGGTGTTCAGTGGTGCCTGTTCTGAACTAAATACGCAGGAACCACCTACTAAGCCCCCTACTGACGACAGTATTAGCTCAGTCGCGGAGCCAGACCGAGTGAGTTGCCCACTCGTGGTGGCGACCACCACAAGACCCTCCAACAACCTTCTCCCGTGAACCTCCAACCCCCAAGGGCTCTGACACAAACTCACCACAGGCACAGAAGTGTATGGGCAAACCGAATCTGAGGTCACCATGAGACCAGAGCAACTGGAGCCACCGAATCAGTGACGATGCTTTTTATTTGCCTGACGATCAGTGAGGATGAGGATGAACTACTGATGCTGCTGTGGAAGTGCTTCAAGACTGCTGGACAGGGCTGTACTCTACGCTTTCTAGTATAAAATAGCCCGGCGTCAACCAGGCCCCAGAGATACAGACACCTGCAGTGTTGGTCAGATAATTTGAGCAACACCCTCAAAGTGGTATCTTTAAAATGGATGAAGCTCGACTGTGTGGTCCCAGTCTTCCCATGAGCCCACAGCACACTCACTCTGGATAGGAGCTGGCAGGAGTTCGACACATCTCTTTGACTCATGGGATTCGAACCCACGACCTTCCAGTCCGTAACCCAAGGCGCTCACCACTGCGCCATAGCGGCTGGTTATTGTATTGTGTTGTATTGTATTTTGTTGTGTTGTATTGTATTGTGATGTGTTGTGTTGCATTGTGTTGTGTTGTATTGTGTTGTATTATGTTATGTTGTATGGTGTTGTGTTCCATTGTGTTGTGTTGTATTGTGTTATGTTGTATTGTATTTTATTGTGATGTGTTGTATTGTGTTATGTTGTATTGTATTATATTGTGTTGTATTGTATTGTGCTGTGTTGTATTGTGTTATGTTGTACTGTATTTTATTGTGTTGTGTTGTGTTGTATTGTGTTATGTTGTATTGTATTATAATGTGTTGTATTGTATTGTGTTGTATTGTGTTATGTTGTATTGTATTGCGTTGTGTTGTATTGTATTGTGTTGTATTGTATTGTATTGCGGTGTGTTGTATTGTATTATGTTGTATTGTATTGTATTGCGTTGTATTGTATAGTGTTGTTTTGCATTGTATTGTATTGTGTTGTATGGTGTTGTATTGCATTGTATTGTGTCATGGTGTGTTGTATTCTATTGTATTGTATGGTGTTGTATGGTATTGTGGTGTATTGTATGGTATTGTGGTGTATTGTATGGTGTTGTGTTGTATTGTATTGTGTTGTGTTGTATTGTATTGTGTTGTATTGTGTTGTATTGTATTGTATGGTATTGTGTTGTATGGTGTTGTGTTGTATTGTATTGTGTTGTATTGTGTTGTGTTGTATTGTGTTGTATTATGCTATGTTGTACGGTGTTGTGTTGTATTGTGTTGCGTTGTGTTGTATTATGTTGTGTTGTATTATGTTGTGTTGTGTTGTATTGTGTTGTGTTGTATTGTGTTGTGTTGTTTTGTATTGTGTTGTCTGTATTGTAATATATTGTGTTGTGTTGTATTGTGTTGTGTTGTATTGTATTATATTGTGCCGTATTGTATTATGTCGTGATGTGTTGTATTCTATTGCATTGTATTGTGTTGTGTTGTATTGCAGTGTGTTGTGTTGTATTATATTGTGCTGTATTGTATTATGTTGTGTTGTGTGGTGTTGTATTGATGTTGTGTTGTATTGCATTGTGTTGTGTTGTATTGTGTTGTGTTGTATTGTGTTGTGTTTTATTGTATTGTGTTATGTTGTATTGTGTTGTGTTGTATTATGTTGTGTTATGTTGTATTGTATTGTATTGTTTGTATTGTATTGTATTGTATTATACTGTGTTGTATTGTATTACGTTGTATTGTATTACATTGTATTGTATTATGTTGTGTTGTATTGTATGGTGTTGTGTTGTATTGTATTATATTGTGTTGTATTGTGTTGTATTGTATTGTATTGTTTTGTGTTGTATTGTATTATATTGTATTGTATTGTGTTGAATTGTATTGTATTGTATTGTATATTGTGTTGTACTGTATTTATATTGTGTTGTATTGTATGGTGTTGTGTTGTATTGCATTATATTGTGTTGTATTGTATTGTATTGTAAACTACTTTTAAGTCACGGCAGATTTCTCAACGTGAAATTCAGGATCAGCTCCCTGGGGAGAACACGTCGCCTCAAGAACAGCGCCACCCTTTTTTTTTAAACACTTAACATATCTTCCTGTTTGCATGTAGATTTGTTTCTCTAGGAAGATACGCTTCCACCGGCAGAATCATGTCAGGGACAACCAACTCTCTTGTTGCCGTGGGTTCTTGTACGTGCGCTGAATGTGACATGGCTTGATTGTCTCAACCCAAAGACCACCATTTTGAAAGTCTAGTAGAAGAGGAAGGGGATGGGGGGGAGCTCAGGCTCAAACGGGGATGGAACCCAGCGATCTAGCTTTTCAGGCGGGAGTGTCTGACCGCTAGGCTACCGATGCCCCATGCAGGCTAGCCACTGTGTCACATGGCTTTTCTTCTCTGCCCTGTCTGTCTTCTCTCAGCGCTTCAGTTATGCCTTGGGGGGGGGCACTTTTAATGCGCTCTATCAATTATTTATTCATTCATTCATTCACTCATTCATCAGCGGACAAAGGCAACTGGAGGACATACTGGCTTTTGGAGGCATTACGAATGCGAGGCGGTGACGTCAGCATGGGCAGGCGAGGTAACTCTGGCACTGAAGATGCCGGCATCCTCTCTTCACTGCAATGATTGGTTGAAAGTAACAACAGCAACATCAACAACATCATCATCACCATCATCATCACCACCATCATCATCATCACCACCACCATCACCATCATCACCACCACCATCATCACCACCACCACCATCATCATCATCATCATCAGCATCACTATCACCACCATCATCAACATCTATGGCATTTATATAGCGCTGAATCTTGTAAAACAAACAAATCGAAGCGCTTGCACTCAAATGATTTACTCAAATGTCATGAATAACACATATCATCATTCAACATCGTCATCATAATCAACAATAGCAACAACATCAACAATATCAGCAAGAGGATCATCAACAGTAACATCAACAACATCATCATCACAACAAACAGCAACAGCAACATCACCATCATCAACAACAATAAAACAACATCAACAATAACAGCAACAACATCATCAACGATAGCAGCAACAGCATCATTCATCATCGACAACAATAACAACATTATGAACAATAACAAGAACAGCATCATCATTACCATCAACAACAACATCATCATTATCAAGAACAAGAACAGCAACAACATCATTATCATCACCATCATCATCATCATCGTCATCATCATCATCATCATCACCATCATCAATAACATCAACAACAATAACATCAACAACATCATCAAAAACAAAAACAACATTATCAACCACAGTTACAAGAACAGCACCATCGTCACCATCATCAATAACAACAACAACAAACAATATCAACAACAACAACATCAACAACAACAGCAAACACCAGCAACAACGAAGATCCTATTCTCAGTGACAACTGTCTGGGTTTTCCCCCCAAGACATAATAGTTGACAGTGAGCGAGTAGAGTATCATTATAGAAGGAACACGACGTTTCTCAAAACTGCACTCTCCACAAATACCTGACTGACTGACTAACTGACTGACTGACTGACTGAATTACAGACTGGCTGGCTGAATTACATACTGGCTGAATTACAGGCTGGCTGGCTGACTGGCTGAATTACAGACTGGCTGAATTACAGGCTGGCTGGCTGTCTGAATTACAGACTGGCTGGCTGGCTGGCTGATTGCCTTGTCAAGTCGTCATGGGGGGCAGTGCTCTCTCTGTTTCAGGCCGTGTGTGTGTGGGGGGGGGGGGGGGGGTCAGGCCAAGCTGAGGGAGCCCCCTCCTCTCTGCGCCAAAGGGCTGGGGGGCCACTTCAGCTGGCAGGGCTGGTCAGCCTCGCCACCGGGTTGTTCAGCCTGGGCCTCAGACGGTCTGCCAGCGTTCGCTCTCGGGACATCGGTTTAGAATTTCACTGGAAGAGGGAGTGGAGTCTGCACCGATCTAGACTCCCCTCCTCCCCTCGAACAGGGGGGGGTCTGGGTTGTGGCTCGAACCATGGCCAGTACATGATGAGCGCAAGGTTCTAACCGCTGAGGTTGTCCTAACCCCTATGCTGATAGCCACCTACCAGATGGACTCAAACAGGAATCTCCTCTCCTCTTCTCCTCGCTCCTCTTCGTTTTGTTTCATATGGTCTGTAGCCTCTAGCGACCACGAAGGCTGTATGAAGGTTTTCATTTTGTTGTGGTTGTAAATCTCAGAAACTCCGGTAACATTCTCCTTAAGCTCAACATCAACACTGTCCAAGCCCTTCAGATAGCTAACACTGCCAGTCGGGGGGTGAGGGGGGGGGCGGTGTCTAAAGCAAACATGAAATGACAAAATACCTGAACCATTGCATTCCTTAAGGCCAGTCAAACCTAGACTGTGCTGAGGACGCCAGCCATTCCACTTGTCCTCCCCAGATGACAAAACGAAAAGTGTGCAAAAAAGTGTAATGTACAAAATCGATACATACCACCACCACCACCACCAACAACAACGACAACAACAACAACAAGAACAAGAAGCCCCCATGGGCCCGTTCCACAGCAGAATGGCCATCCTGGGCTCATGCAGGTTGCCCCTATCGCTACCCGGTCACCGAAAAAAACCCCGGCCCTAGGGCTCCTTTTGGGAAAAAAGTTTTTTCCCGAAAATGGGGGGGGGAGGAGAAAAGACTGGGGAAAAAACGAAATAAGGGAAAAAGTGGAGATAGAAAAGCAAGGGGGGGGGGGGGGTTTTATTGGGGGGGGGGAGGGGGGAACAGAAACAAAAAAGATGAGAAAAAGGGGAAAAAACTTTGCCCCGAAATTTTCAGAAAAGGGAGGGATGTGTTGTACTGAAAAAAGCCCCCGACATCCCTGGCGAGACTCTTTTCTCTCTCTCTCTCTCTCTCTCTCCCCTCTCTCTTTTGTATTAATTTAAAAAAATAATGGGTTTAAAATTTTGGGAAATTTTTTATGCGCTGAATTTTTGTAAAAAAAAAAAAACAAAACGAAGCGCTTGCACTCAATCATTTACAGGCATGCAACTTCCTTTTAAACTAAAGAACAACAGATTTCAAATTATGGGGCGCGCACTACGCACGCACAGCACGCACGCCGCACACACCCCCACACCCCCCACACCCCCAAACCCCCCCCCCAAACACACACACAACCCCCACACACCCCAAAACCCAGTTTTTTGACAAAATGTTGTGCATTAATGCTCCCCAAAATTCCCCTGGGCGAGGGGAAGAGATGCATTACTATCCTTTTAACAAGGGAAAAAGTCTGTTGGGTCAGAGGGAATTTTTAAAGGGCAGTTTTTCCCTTTTCCCCAAAAAATTTATTTATCTTTTCTCCCAAAAATATTCAATTAAATTTTTGGATTGAGGGAATTTTACCAGTAAAGTGGAAGGAAATCCATTGTCAAATTCCCCTTCATAAACAGGGGAAAACCCAATTTTGACAAAAAACCCGCTTTCAGGCCCCAAATTGGGTTTGACCCCTCCCCACTGGGAAACTAATGGAAAAGAAAATTTTAAAAGGCTGATGTTTTCCCGCCAAAAAAAATAAAATAATTTGTCAATCAAACCCGGGTTTTTAAAAAAAAAGATCCCCCATTTGAAAAATTTGGGGTTTAAAATAATTTAACACAATAAAATGCAGTTTGCCCCGAAGAAAGAATGTTCTTGCAACATTTTTTGATATTAGAAAGGCATATGACCAAGTTTGGCATGCTAAGTTATTAGGTAAACTTAAGAACTTTAGATTAATCATGTCATACACCTTTTAACCTTAAAGGGCACAAATGTCACTTTCTGTTGGGTGCCTTCACACAGTGGATTCTTTCCAAATGAGTGGGCTGATAGAGCTGCTAAAAGAGGTGCAAAGCATGAACGGAAATCAGCAACATTGCACGTGCCTTTATCATTACAAGAGGGCTACCACTTATTAGAACAAACATCATGGGAAAAGGTCACAGAAACGTATCACCTAAACGAGAGATTTCGAAACAGATCTGTCATCAAAGCTGATAAAGCAAGTGTCGTGAGCCATTCTAAGGCTTGCTCAAATATCTCAACAGCAAGAAGAGTGAATAGTTTGTTTTATAGAATAAAACTTAATGCATTCGTAACCAAATTCAGTAGACACAGTAAATGTATGTGTGGTGAGAATATTTCTAATACTCATATAATATTTGAATGTAAGAATACAAAAGCTTTTTTACCCCAATTTTCTGAAAACTCCCTTAGAAGCATATTCAATAATTTAAATTTGGCATTTGATATTGCAAAAGGTCTCTGGCATAGTCCTATAGGACATTTGTTATAGTTTCATTAACGTTAATCACTTTTTATGTTTGTTTGTTTGGTTGGTTTTTTATATTTATTTATTTATTTATTTTAATTGTATCTTTTGCTTTGTGCGGTTTCTTTCTGATTTGGGATTTTTTTTCCCCCTCGCTTTTTTTCAGTGGGGCCCTCACCCCACCTCAATTTTCTTTCCCCCCTTGTATTTATTTTTTTTTTCTCGTCTAATATCATGAGAGTGAACATTAAAACTAGCAAAAAACAACAACCACACACACTCCCACACACACCACACACAAAACACACCACACACACACACAGAAACCACACACACCACCACACCACGGAAAAAAAATTAAAAGGGGAAAAGATGCTGTTGAAATTGGGACGATATTGGGGGGAAAGTCTCAGGTGGAAAAAAGGTTTTTTGGGGCTGGATTTAAAGGGAAATAAAGGGGGAAAAAGGATTTTGACGAATTAAAAGAGGGAGGTATTAGGGGTGGACCAGAAACAGAAAAGGGGAGCGAGGCCCCAACAGTGGTTTTTTTTAAATCTGGGTTTTCGAAAGCACAAAGTATTGCGGCGACGAAGGGAAGGGATGGAGTGTACAGGTGAAGACGTTACAGGATAAGGGGGTGCAGATTTGTGGAGACTTTGAAACAGGGGGTTTTGTTTTATACTCCAGTTTTGTGAGACAGGAACTAGTGAAGAGATCGCAAAAGAGGAGTGATGTTTTCCCGATTTTTTCTTTCTTGGACCAGTCGGTGCGGTTTTTGTAGGTTTGAAGAGAGTGGATGATGAGCTGGTGGGCCAGCCAAAAGGAAAACAGTAGTTAAACGTGAAAAAAATAAGAGTTTGGACAAGCTTGGGAAAGTTGCATCAGTGGAAAGATACTTGCGAATCGCGCTTAGGGCCCCGAAATTGATAGTAGCGACTGGAGGTTGGGTGATGAATTTTTTCATGGAGTGTGTTGTCAAAGAATTCCCCAAAATATTCTCGATTTGGGACAAAGGAACTGGTATTCCCGAATTCTATTGATTTTTTTGTGATAGAGAAAGTTTTGTTGGGTTTCCCCCTGGCATGGCTTCGGGTTTTTTCGGCATTAAATTGTTAAATTGTTCTGAGTCATCCCGTTTTTAAAAGTTTGAAGCAGTAGGACTATTTGTTTGGAGGGAAAGGAAGTTTTAACAGTTCGCTGCACTGAGTAGGGTATCATCGGCATAGAAAAGTGTCAATAGGGGGTTGTTTATTTAGTGAGTGGAGCAGTGTAGAGGTAAAGAGAACAGGGCCCCGGATGATCCCCGGGACTCCAATTCCATTTGACAGGTTTTTTTTTTGAATTTTGTTTCAATAATTTTGGAACGGGGGTGAGGTTGAATAAAAAAGGTGGGGCTGTGCCATTTAAAACCAAAAAGTATTTTGGGGGCGAGAAAAAAGATATTGAGTGATCTATGGTATCAAAGGATGCTGATAAGTCAAGAAGGTGAGGAGGGAGATTTTTCCTGCATCAGAAGCAAGTAGAAGTGTATTCTAAGTATGGACTAGGGTGGTTTCGGTGCTGTGGTTGGGGGCAATAGGGCAGACTGAAAGTGGGAAGAGATTCATTGGAATGAAGGTGATGTTGAGCTGTTGGAGAACAACTTTTTTTCTAGTATTTAGAGACAAAGGGTAAGTTTGAGACTGGCCTATAATTCTTCAGATGTTGGGATCGAGGTCGTGCCTTTTTCAGTAGAGGTGTGACCTATTGCTGTTTTAAGAGCTGATGGAAATTTTGATGAAAGAGATGAGTTTTACTATTTTAGTGATTAATTAGGCAAAAGTTGTGGAAGGCATTGTGAGAAAACAGGAGCAGGGTATGGGATCAAGGTCGCATGATTTTTATTAGTCATTTCCTTCAGGAATTGTATGATTTCTTTTTCACTTGTGGGATGGAAGGAAGAGAGGAGAGTGCCAGTGAACTGGGGGTCAGGAGGCTCAAGCTGGAATTGAGTTTGATCATTTTCTGGAGGCGTATGTTCGAACTTTGTTGAAAGAAGGCCGAAATATGGATGGAAATCAGGACAGGCAGTGGGTGGTAGGCAGAGGAGTAGTTTTTGCAGATCCAAGGCGATTTGGGAGGTGAGGGAAAAAAGAGAGTTTATGGATGTAGAAGAGAATTCGGGGAAGAGTAGTATCTGACTTTGCTGAATGGATTAAGAGTTTGACTTTGTTTATTTGTTTTCGGAAAAAGCTGTTTGTTGATTCGGTTATTTTGACTTCCGCCATGCCGTTCTAGTTGCCCGCGTTTGCGTTCGCTATCAAAAAGTCTTGGGGTATACCATGGCGGCATAGGGTCTGTCAGGAGGAGATGAGCAGTGGAGGTGCATGTCATTCAAGCAGTTTGGCGGAGTATAGTGTTATAGTGACAGAGAGGTCTGTGTGTGGTCGTGGTTTGTGAAAAACGTTTTCGGAAGCTTGGGAAGAGAAGTTATGAATGTCTAAGGCGTAAGATTACGAACGGAGTAAAAATAGTTCTTCTTTCTGACAGGTTTTGTGATGTTTTTTTGAGATGGGAAAAAGAATGGCGGAAATTTGATCAGAAGGCAGTTTCGTGGGTGGCAGAAAACTGATGTGACAAGATGAATGAAGCATTAGTAATCAGCCAGTTCTAAATATGACCAATCTGTTTGCGTTGCTTCGTTTTACCAGTTGAGAGAGAGAATGGTTGGAACAGAGAAAGAGGGAAAGACGTTTGACATTGGAGAAAGACTTGGTTGGCGAAATGGAAGTTGAAGTAACCAAGAATTATAAGTTTAGTGGGAGAGGGCTGTAGGTGGTCGAGGAGGTACTGGAATTCTTGGTGAAAAAAGAGGAAAGATGTTAGGTTGTTTTTACGGCTGGGGGTGGACGGTAAAGGCACCCAGAAAAGTAATAGAGTGGCCAGGTAGGTTGAGATTGATTTCGCAAACTTCAAAGATTCATGTGAGAATTGAAGGTTGTGACTGAAAGAAAGGATGGTACCAATATGTCTTTGAGAATGATGGCAATCCCACCTCCTCAAAGAGAGTCGGGGGAAAGAAATGGTTTTATATCCAGGAGGAGTCAGCTGTTTTTTTTTTGGTCAGGGGCCATGTGGTTTAAGCCAAGTTTCGGTGAGGAAGGTTAAGTCAATGTTTTTTCAGAGATGAAAATCAGATATGTAAATCGGTTTTCCATTTGGACAGACAGACTGCCACATTGAACAAACAAACTTGAAGGAGATCTGAGGAGGTGGAGAGATTGAAGATGAAAGTTTGGTGAGTTTTTGGACAAGCATCAGAGGAAGAGGACGAAGGCGATGGTGGAGATGCGGCTAGCCGGAAGACAGACAAGAGTTTGGATGGTGAATAAGGGAGAAGATGGTGAAAGAACTGTTGCTAATCAGGGGATTTGGTTTTTGAAACACATCATGAATATACACATAATCATCAGAACAAAAAAATTATCAGAGTTACAAACAACAGAAAAAATCAAAGCTGAAGGGGCGGGGGACGGCAGCATGGGGAAGAAGCGTTGTCAGGGGTGGACAGAAGTGACGTCAGAGGTGAGGGGGGAGACCCCGGGAGAGGGAAGCCTCCACTGGCGATGACGTCGGCCTGGCCCGTGTTCCCCGTCTGGTTTTGCGGCGATGAATGCCTAAGTGTGTTAAAAACTGCTTAATATCAGGAGCAAAGCGTTGTACTGTTTTTGACAATTCTCAGGTGCGAGCATAGCTCTAATGTCCGCGGCTCTCACTGCCATGGTAGCAGAACAACACAACTAGAAATTGATTTTATGGGGGTGGTGTCAGTTCGTGAATCACGTGGGAATTTGTTGGAACGGCAGTAGGGTCAGATTAAAATGGGTCAGGAAGACAGCACAGTCAGGTAAACACAATTTCATAAGGGCGAATCGAAATTTGAACAAATTCAAACAAAGATGAAAATTATACATCGAAATATCTCAAAAAAGTAGATAATAACAAAGAAAATGTTCTGACCAAATAACCTCAGGTGTGAAAACACGAACAAGAAGATGTAAAAATTCTTAAAAAGGGAAACCCGAAAAAAACACACACATCCAGCATTCAAAACACAGAGCTACACACAGTGCTGCACAGGGGGC
>JAQIHA010000755.1:0-13255 GCA_028751875.1 Rapana venosa
CAATCCCTGGTGACTTCCCTCCTTTTCAAGGATCTTACTGCTTTTTCTATCCTTCCTCCGCCCCTGTGCTTTCGGGGATCTGAGGTCTGGGATCTTGTGGGGGAAATTTGTTCGGATCAGCCTTCAGCTTGTGGGTGTACAGGTCTCTGCAATATTCTGTCCATCTCTTCATGATAGTGGCGCTCTCTGTAAGGATTGACCCTCTTTGTCTTCAATAACGGAGGTCTTTGGCTGCTGGGACTTGTTAGTACCTTGATGGTCTGGTAGGCCTCCTTGCTGTCTCCTTTCGCCATTGCCTTCTCAACCTTGGAGCATTGTTCTGACATTCAGTTCCCCTTTGGCACGTCATCTTTTTTCTTGATCGACCTTTTTTGACTGTTCTTACTCTTCGGGCCGTTTCTGGGTTTTTGTTCTTCTCTGGCTTTAGCTCCCTACGTTGATCGCACAGGTCCAGGATGTCGTTGGTAACCCACGGTTGGTTCTTTTTCCTTTCTTTCCCAAGGATCTCCAGCGCTGTCTCCCGAATGGTCTTGCTGAAGGTCTCAGTGAGGTTGTTGATGTCATCTTGGAGGAAATTCAATGCTGCAAATCTGCCCCCTATCTCAGCTTTAAAGATTTCAGCGACTTCGGGGTCCTTCAGCTTTTCCTGTTGAACCGCAAAACGGGGTTTTCTCTTCTGGTTCTTGGTCTTCAGCTTGTTCTGTAGGGTCATGATACCAGGGTCGTGGTCACTCCCGATATCAGCCCCAGGGAAAGTTCTTGTCTGGGCTTTGTTGATGCTTGACTAAATCGTTTGGGGGCCAAGATGTAATCAATCTGGTTGTGTTTCTTTCCATTTGGTGAGTGCCACGTGTTCTTCTTAATGTTTTGTTGGGGGTATAGGGTGTTGGCAACATTTAAGTTGTGGCTGCTTGCAAATTCCAAAAGTCCTGAGACCTCTATCGTTGGTTTCGTCCACGCCAAACGGCCTATTGTCCCGGGCCCAAATTTGGTCATAGGCATCAGGTCCGATCTTGGCATTCCAGTCACCCTGATCACGAGAAAGTCCTTCTTTGGAGTTGAATTTTATGACGCTCTCCAAATCCTCGTAGAAATGCTCAATTGCTTCATCATCATAGTCTGATGTTGGTGCATAGACTTGTATGATGGTCATGTTGTTGTGGTTTTTGCTGCGATACGCATGGAGATCAGTCTACTTGAGATTTGGGGGACAGCGATGACACTGTTAGTCCTCTTCTTGTTGACAAGAAATCCTACTCCATGTTGGTGTTTGGAGTCGTCGCCACTATACCATAGTTTGTGATCTTCTTCTGTGGTTGTTTCGCCGAATCCGACCCAACGGACTTCGGCCAGTCCAAGTATGTCCCATTCGTATCTTCGTAATTCATGGGTTAGTTCTTGGAGTTTCCCGTACGGATGTTCCATGTACCAATGATGGTCCTCTCAGCCTGGAGTTTGGTCGCTGTTGTTTGCGTCCCAGTCGCATATTTTAGAGGTCAGAGTCAGAGGTGTTCTTCTGCTACTGGTAACCTGTAGCCCAGTACTGCCTGTCTCAGTGGGCAGATAACCCGACCCAAAAATCCCCAGCTATGGGCAAATAGCAAATAGCAGCTTGGAGAGGAGATGGGCGCCGCCAAGCAATCCACACCCACAGAAATACCAACATGGACAGTAATGCAAGAAAAGACATGTTGGATCTGTTGAGGCCCGGAATACCAACAACCGCGCCTTCCATTGGAACGTTCCAGGATGGAGGTGGAAACCGGGTTCGCGCCGATTAAATCCACTTAGTGACAGAGAAAACACTTAGGGACATCACACACACGCGCGCAAAACAACGTTCTATCTGTGGGAAGGGAGTGACAGGGATTGTCCTACATGGTGAGCTGTTGTTCCCCTGTATTTTTCTACAGTTCTTTGTTGCCGACACTTTGTAGCTTGTAAAAGTGTCGAACCAGCGGGTTAGTTATTCAATTCATCCATCTACGTAAATTTGTTAGGTGTACTGTACTGAACGACCAGGAGTTGTGTAGTAGTGTGTGGTTCCAGGACATTAATGGAACTAATCGCAATACCTGAAGAACATGGCACTGATAATTATGGTGAGCAGGATACACACACACACACACACGCACGCACGCACGCACGCACACACACACACACACACACACACACGCTTCGAGTGTACACACACGCGCGCGCGTGTATGCATGCATGCATGAAACGCAGGCGTGTGTGTGCATGGTATACACACACACACACACACATATACATATATATATAAATATATTCCATCACGTCATAATGAACACCCCCTGAGGAAGGCGAAAGCCGAAATATTGGGGAACATTTATTATGCTGGTTGTTATCCTTTCACTTTGTGTGGTATATATATATATATATATATATAATATATATGTAGGGTTTTATGTGTAATGTGTGTTATATGTTGTCTGATTTGTTGTGTGTTGCCTAAGCCGTCAGTCCCCGAGCGCAATGCTGTAACCATCCCGAATCCCCCCCCCCCCCCCCCCCAACTTCTGTGTGAGGTTGTGTGTGTGTGTGTGTTGTGCGTGGTGCGTGTGCGTCGCTGCTCGTGCGTGCGTGCGTCTGCCGTGGTGCGTGTGTGTGTGTGTGTGTGTGTTTTAAAGAGAAGATTGATGGTAGTTACGTAGTTTAGATTTTGATAAGATTTGTGTGCGTGGTGTAATTATCATGTGCGTTTTTATCCCAATGTTTTACGGATGTTCATATTTCATTGATTGGTGTGATGTATGTATGTATGTTCACAAGGGCAGATTACAAGTCTAGGCTTGGCCTGTAGAATAGTTATCCTTGCGCGTTCAAAGTTGTCGAATAACGAATACATACATTTTCTGTTTTAAGTTGCCAATTTTAGAACAGAAACCGTGTATTATTCGTTATGACTACACAGGAAATGTATACATTCATTACTTTACAACTAGGAATACAAAAAGATAATTCATGTCCAACAAAAATCGATAACCTGGTTGGCTTCATTCTAAAGACTGGTGATTTGGACGTGGCCCTTCTGCCATAGAGTAGTGATCAGAAATAACGCATATACTTAAAAAGTGGAAAGTCCGAGTTTCAAGTGTGTGGTGGTTCAATCTCCCTTTGTGCCCCAAAATTGTCACCCATCCACTTAGACCGTGAGTGGTGATCTTGATCTGGGTGAGACAATAAACCGACGACCCCTGTGCAACTACTCATTTAGTGCACGTAAAAGAACCCACGGCAACAAGGGAGTTGTCCCTGGCAAAATTCTGTTAAAAAAAAAGCCACTCTGATAGGAAATCAAATACATATGCAGACAGGAAAAAATTTTTTAATGGGTGGCGCTGCTCTTGTGGCGACGCGCCCTCGTCGGAAGGAGAGCAGCCCGAATTTCACGAAGATAAATCTGCCTTGACTTAAAGTGGTATACAATACAACAGATGGTCAAAAGAAGATGGACTCCTGTTGTCCAGCTTTATCTGGTGTTTTTTCTGCTCATATTGTCAAATGTTGACAAAAAACGACAGCATCTTCAGCTGTTTGAGCTAGCAATCATTAGCAAGCAAACCCTTTCAGTTCTGTCAAAGCGGTAAAAAAAAAAAAGCTGTCATGACATTATCCATGACATTAACAATACTAATTATCAGCGATTTTCGGATGAGACTATAACGAACGCATGCAGAACGTGCGAACGCATGCAGAACATCTTGCACACACGTTAAATCCTGTTCCGCTTTTCGAAAGAGTAGGCCATTGTGTGCCGGTGGGAACAGATGACACAATTTACAAAACCGCATACACACGGGGACTGGATGTAAAAAAGCACAGGAGTGCTTATTCCATTATCCTCGATATAAAAAAAAGCGCTTTGATTTGTTGCTTTACAAAATTCGGCGCTAATAAAATTTCCCTAAATATTTTTATTATTATTATTATTATTATATTCACTATGAATGTGAAAGTGCCATGTTTCGTGTCTCCCATATATCTGTGGGCAGGGTGGATGACAACGGATAGCTGACAGACAAGATAAGACATACAGACAGAGATACAGATAGAGAGACAACAAGCAGACAAGAGGACCGCTATAAGGCTCTGGGCTGAGATCATGGCTATGTGGAAGGTAGCAATATATGGCCAGTTTTGTTTTTGTGTCTCCTTTCCCCCTCCCCCCCCACTCCCTCCCCCCCCCCCCCCCCCCTCCCACCCCTCCCCCCCCCCCCCCCCCCCCCCCCCCCCCCTCCTCCCTCCCTCCCCTCCCCCCACCCTTCCCCCCCCCCTCCGTCCTTGGCTTTTCCTTCTCTTTCCCCTCTCCTCCCTCCTGCTCCCCCCCCCCCCCTCTCTCTTCCTCTTACCTCCTTCTCCTCTCCCCTCCCTCTTTTCTTATCTCTCCTCCCCCCCCCCCCGTTGTCCCTTTTTGATCCTCCCTCCCCTCTCTCTCTCTCTGTCCTTTTCCCCCTCCTCTTCTCATCATCCCCTCTTCCCTCCCTTTATGCTGATTTCCCTTCCCTTTTCCCCCTTCCTTTAATTTGTTTCCGCTTTAAAAATCCCCCCGCTGAATCATTCAAATTGACCAAATATTAAACCTTGACAACACACCTTGAACCCCTTTAAAGCCCAGCTTCACAAACTTCCCATCAGGTTTAACCACATTTCGTGTTTAAAAACTCTTTTAAACTAGTTCGTTTCCCCCCTACCACAAGTCTATAGCAAACAACACAAAGTCTCCAGGAGGTAAACTTTTAATTTGGCGCCTGCGCATAAGTCCCCCGGAATTCGTCTCGATCGCTAATTGGATGGATTGTTGTCCCCTCAAATCTTCACAAGCAATCAAGCCAAACCCAGCATCCATCTTACATGAGAACAACAGCCATTTACCGAAGTGCAACAACAAAACGCCAAGTGTTTGCGGCTGTGGTGAAAATATTTCGCAGGGGGGGAGAAGCGTGGCCGCAAGGTTCTTTTTTTGGGGACGGGGGGGAAAGGGGTGCGGGGTCAACAAATGGCTTTAACTTTACGGGAAAACCAAATTCCTTCATCAACCATGAATGAAACATAAATTGAAATTTATTTTTTTTAAACCCCAACAAAATTAGAAAAAAACCCATTAATCTCAACGCTTTAAAATTTAACCAACTAAACCAGGAAAAGGCCATCCTAATAAAAAAATTCCACACAAAAAAGAATTAGCTTCCCTTAAAATAAAAATAAAAAAAAAAACAATTAAAAAAAATTCACAACCTAATCTTCATAAAAAAACCCAAAAATGAATGAAAACCAACAACTAACCCCCAAAAAACCCTTTAAAAATAACCGGAAAAATCAAGCCCTAAACCCCACCAACCACCCCTCCCCCAACCACCCCCTCCCATATCCCCAAACCCCAAAAAAAAGCCAACCTTAAGCAAAGGCGAAAACGGCACAACAAAAGCCCAAAACAAGTAAAACAAACAATGTCTCTAACCCCCCCCCCTTTCCCCCCCCCTATAAAACAAACAAGATAAACAATAGAAATGCAACAACTGCGAAACAGGAGACATATTGCAAAGAAAAAAGGATAGTGATAATTTTAAAAAAATCTAACAAGCAAGAAAAAAATAATTTCTGGACTAGAGCGTCTTTAAAGTCCAAAGCAATCACAATAACAAACCAACTGGACTATGCATCAGTGATCTAAAAAAAAGTCGTACATAAGTGACAGACTGCTAAATATTGCTGATGGAGAGGATGCCATCAAAACGGGAATGTGCCCTTTTAAACTGCAGAATGTTAATATATGATCTGCTGTTATATTATTCCGCATATGCAAAAAGCATTTCCAGCATATCTTGACTTGAAGCATTCAATTTACATCTACAAGCTAAGGAAACAATCTGCTTTGAACAGTATACATCATGTTCTCGTATTTTGACGGAAGACTCAAATTTATGTAATTCTTTGTGTGCATCTAATAATAATAATAATAATAATGTATGGAATTTATATAGCGCTGAATCTTGTAAAGCAACAAATCAAAGCGCTCAAACACACAGACACCCAAGTCTCCTTTCCTCACACTGAAATAAATTTTGTTGTGATTTTATTACAATATGATAACACTCTTGTAATGAAAAGGGGAGTACTAATTGTGTCACCTCTGATGAACCTTTCTATACCTGTGTGCGTCCGTGCGTGCGTGCGCGCATGCCCGCGTGTGTATGTATGTATGTATATGTGTACATATATGTATGTATGTATGTATGTGTGTCTGTATATGTGTGTGTGATTTAGTTAGTTATTTCCTTCATTTTATTCTTTTATTCTGAGGGTTTTGGAATAAGCACTCATGTACATTTTTTACACCCTGTCCCTGTGTGTATGCAGTTTTGTAAATTTTTTCATCCGTTCCCACCGGCACACAATGGCCTACTCTTCCAAAAGGCAGAAAACAATTCAACGTGTGCGCACGGTGTGTGTGTGTGTGTTGTGTGTGTGTGTGTGTGTGTTGTGTGTGTGTGTATGTGTCAGTGTGTGTGTATGTGTCAGTGTGTGTGTGTCATGTGTGTGTCAGTGTGTGGTGTGTCAGTGTGTGTCAGTGTGTGTGTGTGTGTTTGTGTGTGTGTGTGTGCGTGCGTGGTGTGTGTGTGTGTGTGTGTGTTTGGGTGTGTCAGTGTGTGTGTGTCAGTGTGTGTCTGTGTGTGAGTGTCTATGTGCTTGTGTTTGTAAGCATGTGCGTGTATATGTAAATAAGTATTTTTGGGGAAAGGAAGGGAATTATAGTTGATTTTGTAGAAGAGGTACTAAAGGTAGGGGCAGGTTATGTGTGGCTGGGTATTAGAAATAGAATTAAAAGTCTAGCTAGCAAAGAAAAAAGATAGGCCTATTTTGCGTATGGTTTATTTTGGGCTAGTTCCTTAGTTTATCTACTAGGTTCTTTTGTCAATTTGGAGAAAGGGGTAGAACGTGTATGGCTAGGCAAGTGGGAATAGAGAAAAGGCTGGCATGTAAGAGAGCATGTTTTTCTTGCATTGTTTTATTTGGAGCTAATATCTATCTTCGTTCATCAATTCAACTTGGGGTTTTTTTTTGAAACAGACGCAATTTTTTTTCAAATTTACAGCATGCGGAAATTTGGCTGATTTCAGAGCTGGAAAAAATGTTAAAATAAAAACAATGGGACAAGGAGAAATAGCAATAAATAAACCGTACCTTTGAGCCTTGTTCGTCGTTTTATCTACTCATTCTTGTTGTTGTTTTGAAAACATCATAGCGATTTGAAAAAAAACATGGGTAGGTGCGGAAACCACTGAGCTGATTCCAGAAACTGGAAATTGCCATAAAAAAAAATCAAGAGTGAAGCAGCAGAAACAAACCAGGCTTGTTGACAGGATCTGGTGATTTAAAGAAGAAAACTTCCAAACCATTGTGTCAAAGCTGGTACCATTGTGTCTATGTGCCGTTGTGTCACATGCAGCATGCATATGGCCGACAAGCTGCTGACGAACAGCCCTTTTCCTGTTACTTGAAGTTTTCTTACTCTGACCTTGACACTAACCATGTGTTCTTAACATGGCCCCACATGTGGACATCAAAGGCAGGTGGTATTTTGATACAAGCGTTGACACAGAAACGAACTTTTTTGTTTCTTGCAGATATTAGGTTGGGAGGAGTATGGGGGGTGTCTAGAAGAGGATGTTAAGGGACATGAAGGGGCCGGGACCGGGCGCGGGCGCACCCGGGCGGGTTCCGGGCGGGTCAGGGTTTCCCGGGATGGGCCCGGGTCCCGGGCCGGGCCCGGGGGGGCGGTCCCGCGGGAACCCCTCCGCCGGGATCGCTCCGGGCCGCGGGACCGGTGATCCGGGTTGCGGGACCGGCCCCGCGGGTCCCCACCCCCAATCGGCACCCCCCCTCCACCCGCGGGTCCCCCCCGGATCGGGCCTGGGATCACCTTGCCGGTCCTCGGCTACGGGCCCCCCCCCTTCCCCCGGGCCCCTCGGGCTCCACGGGACTCCGCCCCGCCGGGCGGGGGATCCCCGGCCCGGGATGGTCCCCCCCGCCCAGCCCCGGGACCCCGGGTCCTCTTCGTCCCCCCGGCGGAACGCCGCGCGGGCTCTTCCCCCCGCCCCCCCCTGGCCGGGATGGAATTGCTGTCGTTCCCGCCCGGGGCGGGAAATCCCCCCCCGCCGGGCCCTCGTCCCCCGGCGCGTTCCGGGCGGGCCCCCGGCCCCAGGGATCGTGACCGACGGGTTTCCCGCACGGGCCACGGGCCCCGGGTTACGCGGGCGGGCCCCGGGATCTCGGCCGCCTCCCCGGGCGGGCGCCATCGGGACCGGTGGGGACTCGCACGGGTTTCCCGCGGGCTCTGGCCCGGCACCCCGGGGGCCTAGGGCCCCGGGCGCTCGACCGGGGGGGGGCGGGCCCCTCGGGTTACGGGATTCCCCCCGGCCCTCCCACTGGATTTGGGCCCGCCGCGCCCCCCTCCCTCCGGGACGCCGGGCATGGATAGGTCTCCACGGGAACCCGGGGCGGGGCGGGTCTCCACCCCGGGCCGGGCTCCCCCGGGGCGGGCCGGGGAACTCCCCCACCCCCCCGCCGGGCCGCGGGACTCCCTCGGGAGCCGGGCCTCCCGCCCCCCTGCCGGGATCGCTCGCCGGCGGGTCGGCCTCGGTCCCGGGGACGGGACCTCGGGGCCCGGCCTCCCGGTCCGGGACCCGGCGGGACTTCTGGGGACCACCCACCGGGACTCCCGGGATCGAGGCCGCGGGAATCGGGATGGCGGGATCTCGGGTTATCCCGCCGGGACCGGGGCCGCCTCCGGGCTCGGGCCCGGGACCGCCCCCCTGGTCCCGCCGGGACTCCCGGATGGCGCGCCACCGGGACCCCCCGCCCCGGGCGGGCGTCCCACCGCGCGGGCCGTCCAAGGGATACCGCCTCGGACCCCGCGCGGACCCCGGGATGGGTTTATCCTCGGGACCCCCCGGGCCCGGGCTCCGGGGCCCGCCCTCGCCGGGACAGGCCGGGACGGGTTAGGCGGCCCCGGGGACGGGCGGGGATCCCGATCGGGACCGGGCAGCGACTTCCGGGGTCTCCTCTCCGGGATGGATAAGCGGTATGTGGGAAGGGGCATAAGACTAAGATGTTATGGCCAAGTCGGTTCTGTGTGAGAGAGTGTTGAGTGAGGAATAGGGAATGGGAAAGAATGTTCGGGGTTTTTTTTGTAAGGAGAGGGGAATGTTTGAGCAGAATAGACACCTAAATTAAAAAGTGGGGTTTTAAGTGGGAAATACATTTAAAAGATATCATCTTTTTTGTTTGTGCGTATGTGTGAGTTGCGTGCGCGCGTGCGCGCGCGTGTGTGGGCTTGAGAGAGAGAGAGAGAGGGGGGGAGATGAGAGAGGAAGGATGCATACTCACATACATGCATGGCTTGCCTAAAAAGGACACAAGAGGGTGATATACATATTCCTTCATTCTTGATATTGTCATTTTGATTCGATCGGTTTGAAATGTTGTTACAAAAAGAAAGAATCATAGAGAAAAGCGCAGTAAAAACAAAGGAAATAACAAAAGACGGATGGGAAAGGAAGAAGCGAGGGAAGGATAATAACAAGAAAGAAAGTGATAGAACCTCAAGAACAACCAGAAAAAGCAACAAACAAAAGAGAAGGAGCAAAATGAACAAACTGTGAACAATACTAAAACAGCGCAGCAACAGCAAGGACAGCAATGAAGAAAATTGTAAAACAAACTAACACAGCAGCCAGCAAAAACAACAAGCACAGCGACAACAACAAATTGAAGAATTGTAAACAAAACTAAAACAGCAGCAACAACAAACAAGACAGCAGCAACAAAAACAATGAAGAAATTGTAAACAAAATTAAAACAGCAACAACAGCAACAACAGCAGCAACACAACAACAGCAAACAATGAAGGAAATTGTAAAAAAAATAAAAACAGCAGCAAGCAACAGCAACAAACAGCGAGCAACAACAAACAAGAACAAGACACAACAACAATGAAGACATTGCAAACAAAATTAAAACAGGAAGCAGCAGCAACAACAACAACTAGGCAACAACAAACAACAATGAAGAAATGGCGATAAATACCCATAAAACAACAACAGCAGCAGCAACATACAACAACAAACAACAACAAAAGAAACGAGACTGAAAATGGAAAGCGGAAACAAAAAGAATAAAAGGGGGAAAAACCAGAACAGGGGCAAGACGAGAAAGAAGAACGAAATGAAAGAATAAGGGGGAAAAAAAACCCGAAAACCGCCTATGGGTGATGTCCCTTTCCTATTTAAACAGAATTCGGCATTAACGATTTTCGGATTAAAAACAAAAAACTAGATTAAGACGTTAAATCCTGTTTGAAACATGAACAAATGACAACTGTGACACAACACCCCTTGGAAATGTGCAACTTAGTGAGGAAAAAAAAAATCTGCAGGAAGAAGGGAGAAAGAAAACTCAAGAAACAGACGTAAAAAGATTAAATAGAAAAGCGGGAAAAAAACGACAAAATCTAAGGGGAATAGCAAAAAGAAGCAGATAGAGCGTTAAAAATAGGAGAGGGGCAATAGAAAAAGGCAAAAAAAGTTAAATAACAACAACAAGACGAAAATAAAAGGAAAATAAATAAAAGAGACAAGGGCAGAAAAAGATTTTTGAAAAAAAAGCCACAAGAAAAAGCGGAAAAAAAAAGTGGATGAGAAACAAAACACAAGAAAAAAAACAGAAGAAACTGAAGATAAAGAAGAAGAAGAAGAAGAAGAAATGGAAAGCAAGAACCAAAAAGAAGCAAAAAGAAAAAAAGAAAGCAAAGAACCAGGCAGGGAGACATAAAGAAGCAGGTGAAAAAAGAAGCAGATCCGCCTCCCCCCCCCTCCACGTGAAACCAGAAGAAAAATGATGCAAAAAAAGGGCGGAAATACGGAAAACCCCCCCCAAGCAAAACGAAGAAAAAACAAGCTAAATAGAAGAATGAGAGAAGATTCGGATTCGGATTGTTTAGATTCATTTATTGGCCAAGACACCTTTTGATTGGGGTATACGACATGGCATGAAATTGCAACACATGTAGTACTATCCAAAAAATGAAAGGAAAAAAGTGAATACAGACTGATTGCATATGATAAAAATGATTCTCCGACATAACAAGGTCTCTAAGTTAAAAGCTTTTAACATAATTATAAGGCAAAATTTACGGGGACTACTTCAGGAGAGATGATGAATCAACAAGGTTTAATTTAAAACCAATGATGGCTGTCTATAATATTTGGCCTTAATAAACTGTTCTTGAATCGTTTGTTTAAAACAGCGGCAGGATAGAACAAAATGGAACTTATTTCTTCTGCCTCTTTACAACAGAGGACAAAACAATTTAATCATTACCAACATTTCTATCCTACAATAATGAACAGCTAATTTGATATATCTAATCTAAATCTTGTCATTATAAACATTAATTGTTTTATCCATTCTTGCCGTAAATATGGCTTCAAGTCAGGAACGGTACAAGACGTTCTGTAAACAGTAAATCTGTCGTATTTGAATATGATCAGACCTTCTGCCAAGAACTAATCTATAAGCGTTGACGAAAAACAGGTATGTTATAAACGCTATCAACAATGCCAACGCCCCTGATTTTGCCAAAACGAAGCCAAAAACCCATTTTCATACAACATGACACGCACTCTGGTTACCCAATTTTTCTTTACCTCTAGTATCTAAAATTACACAATATATCATATGCTTTAGGTGGTATTCTATCGTTGTCATTTACTATGTGTGCAATAAATTAACCATTAGCGGATACAATTAAAAGTGGATACTTGTTTGTATAATGGGGTGGCGGTTTCGTTTTCACCGTAAACTTAATATCATTAGGAATTCGCTTATCTGCACTAATTGTCTCTTTAAAGCAAAGTATGAACATGTTCACAATGGATCATCAGCTTTTTCTAGCCCCCAATAATTCAGTTCGTATGCATAATGGTGTTGATCTTGGCCATACAAATAACCTAATTAAATCCTTAACGTAAACATTGTCGAGTATTCGTTAGCTTTTTCATGTTAAATAACAAACATTTTTGGCCCTACTTGTAAGGATCTATACACGCTCCACGTAAAACTCAACGAGCTAGAGAAGAATATGCCTAACTATTTTAAAACATTATACTACGGGAGTATACTCCATTATTAACCACCTTTCTCTTATACTAAGATAACTCCTTCAGAAAACTATGAGTTGTTATTAACTTGTAACTGAAGTTTTGTAGCTGATCGATGCAAGTTGGTAGTTGTGGCTGCAAACCCGTTAACTCTCTGACAGTAGAATAACGATGGTCAGCTAACAAAAGTTATGAACAATTCAAAAGCATCATTAGATAACAAAGCCCATGGTTCTTACATTATTAATAAATTTATTGCTAACTTGTTAATGAACAGGAATCAAAACTGGGCTGCAAGATCCCCTTATTTCACACATGCAGTTCAGTTAATATAATCAAGTCAATTTATTCACCTCAACGAACTCTAGCTTTTTAAAGTATTATACATGCTTCTAACACTACTATAAAGTTTACTTTAATTCCATTCTTATCAAAACAGACCAAGGAATATTTCGTTTAATGGAGCTCGACGCTTCTGAAAGTCAGATGAAAAGCAGCATGTGTTTTCGATTATGTGCAAATAGTTTCTGTACAGTGCTAACAAGGTTAACCATATGATCTACAGTTGAATACCCTTTTTAAAATCACCTGATGAATCACTGTAATATTGTTTTCATCTACAATTCTTGTAAAAATTATTAATATTTATTCCATAAGTTTAATACTTACATCAAGTGAGATTCCTCTATTTAGTGTTAGGATTATTTACAACTACCTTTCTTGTAAAAGGGCAAAATAACATATTCATTCCAGTATTTGGGTATTCACCATCATTCGATTATTTATTAAACAACTTTATGAAAATGTGGCAACTTGATCGATGAATTTTTAAACAGTTCACTAATTATTACATCAGGGCCTGCAGCCTTACGATTTTTAAGTTTTCTTTACTACTTTCAAAAACTTCCACTTTAGGTAATAGGGCGATTCATGTAACGTTAGTGTTATCCTCTGTATTATCTTCCTTAACAACATTTCCAGGATTGGTTGTAGCAAAGCTTTAGAATGACAAACCCATTCATCCGTGTTATATTATTGCGTCTGGGTTGTCCTTTAAATGACATTTGATGAAC